>JBAHVQ010000142.1:203671-213685 GCA_036872915.1 Nanipora kamurai
ATGATATTAGGTAAGAGCTTTTATGAAGTAACATGTTTCAGACGGGAATTCTATTGGTTAGTACTCGTATTTGGATAAGTATGTCCAAACACGGAAAGTTTTCGCGCCAAAATTTAACTGATGGTCGTATTGCTTTTTGTTAATATGTTAGGTAATAACGGGTTACCAGGGGAGGTTTAGATTTCTGTACGAGTGCAACTCCCATGTTGAGGTTTAGAGCAGTGGACAGACTGGACAAAACTCGAACTGGTACTTCTCCACGAAAGTTTTGTTTAGATTGAATGTACGGAAAATCGACTTTAAGGACTACGAACATAATGGCGAATGTTTTCATGACTCTTGTATTTCTGTATATCCAGAAGACCTCACAGCAGGGCCGTCTTAACGCATGGACCTGACGGGCTCAGAAATATATTTTCCATTAGAGAAATAATGTTTGCGAATTTCATACCACATGTCCCTTTCAATCAATCGCTTCAACCAGGTACAGAAATAAATCTTTAGCTACGTGGATCTCCCCAGAGAGAAAACACTAACGTGATATTTAATGAGCCCTTTCACGAAAACGCTGGATCATGGGTAGTCAGGATTAAATTGAAAGGAAATACTAGACCCGTTAAGTCATGGATCAAGCTTTGGTTTTAACGTCATATTTCGAGTCATGTTTACTGCTAAAGTGCTACTAACCCCGGCAAAATGTTTTCTCGCTGTTTTAAGAGTACTCGTTGAGTAGACTAGCTCAGTAAAAAGTTTTTTAGTATCAGGCATTTCTTTATTTTGCTATGCGCTTTCAAAGTTGGAATCTGCATGTCCCATGGCCGAGTAGGAAGGGGAATGGAGCTATTTCCCATATGACGTAATGCAACCAACTCTTTTTTGAAAGTCAGCACGAAACCAACAGTATAAATATCACGGGAAAACTCCAAAATGCACAGTAGATATATTGAAGCTGGATGCAACAAAATATCAAACATAAACAAATGGTTTCACGCAGATTTTTAAAGACAACTTCCTTGTGTTACGTCATATGAACAATAGTCCCATTCCTCTCCCTGTTCCTCTATGGGACACGCAGATTCCACTTTTTCCAACTCTGACAGTGCACAGCAAATCCAAGAAACGTTCACTGCTATAAATATTTTACCTAAGCAAATGTACTCAATGCGGACTCTCAGAATTGCGATAAAAAAATTTTGGTAGTTAGTAGTACTTTAACAAACTCGCTTTGCTCCGTTACACTAGAATGAATTTCAAGGGGGGTTCTTTCTTTTATGGATTCGTTCCGTGTTAACAGGTTAAAGGTAAACTGCAGGTGTGCCTTTGTCATATTTAAAGACATGTAGCCATTGTATTTCCCTCTATGGTAATCAACGCCTACAGCACGAACACTACATAGACCAGAAATCACTATAATATCATCAACAACTATGCCTTCTTTTACATTGACCTTCAAGACATTGCGCACGTTAAAATCATGATTTTTGGTTACCTATTGCAGGAATGTTGATCTACTTATTTTACGGGATAAGGCACAGCAGAGAAAATGTGGATTCTTCTGAAGAGACTACGAAAGAAGCTCGATATACAAAGCTCAATGACGCAGACAGCGATGATAATCTTTATTCAGAGGTTCTGGATTAGAACACTCATAAACCTACAACCTGCATTCGTGATCGAATACTATATATCCACTCACAAGCCATCACAATCCCAAACTACGAGACTTTTCGACCAACAAATATCTGCACTCACATTTGGAAATTATAACGATCTGCACACGCAAAAATCTTACAAGTTGTGGCACAGTATTGTTGGATGAACAATATTGCCACAATATTCTTGTCATGATGAACATAATTGATGAACCAGCAATGACGTTCTTTCTTGTTCCAACAACATTGTTATCATGGATGAACAACATTGATGAACCAACATACGAGCAAACTCAATCTCTTGAAGAACGAGCCTTTCGTTGTTTATTGATGAACCAAGATAAGGTTCTTCATTGTTTCAACAACGTTTTTCTGCACTGAGGAATCATCAATGGTTGTTCAACGATGTCGTAACAGGAACAAAACAATATTAATAGGAGCTGTATTAAAGCAATATTAATTCTGAGCCCCTGACGGGAATCGAACCCGTAACTTTCTAATCACCGGTGAGATGCTCTAACGATTGAGCTACACGAAGAGCTTGACAAGCATGCGCAGTTTTCATCTACACACACTAAGCTACCACAAGCCGCACAACATCTGCCACTGTAATTAATGTGGATTACATGACTTGTCGAGGCCGGATTTAGCAGTCACATGTCAACTACGAACCGGTAAAAATAGCAACCGTCGCTCTGCCATCTGAGTCGATGTAGGTAAACGGTAAGAGCGTCTCACCGGCGATCAAAAGGTTACCGGTTCGATAACTTCGATTCTCGTCAGAGGCTCAGCAAACATTTCTGAGTTCATAAGCTTGATGAGCATGCGCAATTTCCATCTACAAACACAAAGCTACCACATGCCATACACCATTAATACGATTGTTCGACCTCGTTATCAAATTGTTCCGGCATTGATAGACGAACAATGCCATAACAACAGAGTTACCATGAGTGAACAACGTTGTTGGAATACTGCTCACGGGGCGCAACACAACATTGTTCACGCCTATCAACAACTGTGAACAAGTTGTACGATTTTAAGCGTGTACTTGGCTGATTAGTTTTGCGTGGAGAGTAAAGTTCTTGAAAAACATTCAGTCGAATTTACAGATATTGTACAATTCTTATAACTTTTCTGAGGATTTTTATTCTATTCTGCGGTTTAAATTCTATGGTTTTGTAAAGATCATATTACAATTTTTGTTGGATATTTTTTTTTGACAATTTAAATTGTTATGTATGCCTCATATCAAAAACGTATTAGCAGACATTTCTCTTTGGCGTGGTTTTAGGGTCGAATATCACATATTAGGGGGTTTACTGACAATTATCAACTTCTAAGTTATCGCTCCTATAAAAATTCCACATATGGGATTTCATATGTGAAACTGGAACACGTGAAGTTATTTCACATGAGATTGCATGTCAACCATATGTTAGCCACATGTCAACCACATGTGAAACACATGTCAACCATATGTCCAACCACATGTCAACCACAAGTGAAACACACGTCAACCACATATCAACCACATGTGAAACACACGTCAACCACATGTAAAACACATGTCAACCACGTGCTTAAACATGTGAAAGTAAACATGAAGGAAAAACGAATGTGAAACAAATTTACGATCTTCAAGTTTAATCACATCCGATGAAATGACATGTGTGACGTCATGTGCAATTCTTATATGGGGCAGTAGCAAAAATCCAAAAATCTCCCTTTGCTACACTACTCCCTTACATCTTTGATCTTAACGACCTGCCAAGAAGATGCAGTGAAACTTTCTTTGTTTACCACCTATCTGTACTGTCAGATAGCTATAACGAAGCAATCCAAGCATTTTTCTCCCTCTTCCTACCTAGATGTCCCTCATTGATTCCCAATTGCAGAGCTAATTTCTAGACCCTCCTCAAAATGTTGGATGGCTTTCTTATTCTCACCTATGCTAAGATAAACACTGCCTAAATTACAATTGCCTTCCATTAATGCTAACCAATCCCCAGCTGAAGTGCTAATCTCTAAAGCTTCCTTGTGGCATCTGATAGCTTCTTTATGCTTTCCTAAGCAGGTATAAGCATTTCCCAAATTGCCCTTATTATTTGCTATTCCTGACAGACCTCGAATGGTAGTGGTAATTTCTGACCCATTCTGATAACATTTAATTGCCTCCTCATACTTCCCTAAATTATGACAGGCATTCCCCAAATTGCAATTAATACTTGTGATGTCTGATTCATTCCCTATTGATTCATTTTCCAAACCCTTCTGTAAAATTCTAACAGCCTTCTCATAAACCTGCACATCAAGATATGTATTTCCCAAATTGCAACATGTACTCATTATTCCTGATACATCTCCTATTGCAGTGGAGATCTCTAAACCTTTTTGAAAGTATTCAATGGCTTTTTTGCAGTCTTTTAATCCTAAGTAACTTTTCATATAATCGTCAGAAGAAAGATATAAGTCTCCCATTTTTTGAGGGATATTCATCTTGACAATTTTGTCACTTAATAGAGAATCGTCTAAATAATTCTCAATTTCAATGCAATACTTCAACATGTCTGCCCCAATAGGATCTTCTTCATGTGCCAAAGTCACAAAAAGTAATAACAGTGTTTTTTGATGATAAAAGTTACCTTCAAGAATTTCAGTTGACCTATCAGCCAGGTGCTGAAAATCTTTGCTCTTTCCTTCTTTTTCTAAGAATTTTTCCTGTCTTGACAATAAAATTGATGGCCGTCATGATGTCAATCTTGTTTGATTGAAATATCTGAGAATCTAAAATAGATAAACAGTATAATGAACAAAAGCAAAAGACAGAATAGACTTACTGTGCGTTCACGCACAGGCATTAATAGGAAAAGAGAGCTGTTCACTATGTTATACAAATTAATGTCTATCATTCAGAGTGATTGTCATAAGATTTGAACAGTATCAAATTGCAATCTCAAAATACAAATATGACAACACCATCTCATTCATTGTATTTATAAACCTGCATACAAACTTGCCATATATTAAAATAGTTTAACATACTATTTTCAGCTGAACACACTAAGGATGCACCCATAATTTAACTTTCTTTCTTTCTTTCTAGCCTGGGTCCCGACTGATGGACCTTCAATGTTTTTCAAGTTTTTCTCCCCCCCCATCCGCAACTCACATTCGGATATTATAATTGAATCATCTCCTCCATTTTTAAGAAAGGCACAAAACTTTCCGCAGAACTGTTCTTTCAATCTTGGCTGCTACTATTGTACGATGGTGACCGGACGAAAGTCGTGGTATCTAAGTCCCGTTACATAAATCCACGAAAGGATGAAAAGAGTGGTTTCTTACTAGAAAACTGGAACGAGTAACATGATTGGCGGAAATAATTTGAAAAAAAGCGCGGCTAGTGAAGGAAATCGTCGTCTCGTCGACGTTCAAGGGGAAGTATCTTACGGTGAGCTCGAAGGCACAGGCAAAGGTCTTTAGAGAGTTTTGGGAAAGTTATGGAGTCAGAATTCATCATTCCTCTGTCAAAAGACGATTTGCTTCGTGCAGAAGAAGGATCGTATGTTGTTGAAGAAATCCTGACAGTTCGATGTTTGCCGGGGAAGATAAGCGGTAAGAATTGTTGACATAGACTGGCAATGTTTTGAATAACATGTTGAACTTAAAGACAGGCTGTCGGTTTGTCAGCGACGTACTAAGTCCTCTTTTTTTGCTATCTACAGAAGCAGTGATTGTGCTTGAAAATAACGGGCCTGGTGCGATCTTTGAGCAGTTCGATGTCTTTTTCAGCGTCGTCAAGTAAGTATTCTCGATTTTTTGTGAAGCCTGGTTTTCACCAGTAACGCAAGCACAATAGTGCTTATTTTACCGTGAAAACAGACTTTATGCAAGCATAAGCACCAGCATAAGGGAAAGGAAACAATTCGATTCTTATTCCTGTGCTTATTCTTGTCTTTATGCTTGCGTTACTCGTGAAAGTCAGGCTTAAAGTGTAGATTTGTAGACTGACATCAGTTCATCCCTTATTGCCATGGTTTGGCTGAACTCTGTGTTTTCGTAGTTATTTCATGATGTTTGGATAAAATATGTTTTTACATATAATTCTAGACATTTTCCTGAAATAAGTAATCAAGTAAAGTTTGGGTGTTGGCAAAATCTACACAGAGGTAAAGTTCTCTCATCTGTGCATTGACTTACCTGCCTGTAATATTTGTTCTTTATGATTGTAAACTATCTCGCACTGTTAAAACTATACACAGAAATGTGGATAATTATATCAAAATACATTATTTTAGATACATATCTGATATATACGGTAGATATGTTATATACATGATATATAGATATTATAATATATGGCGATATGATGTGATTTAAGATGATATATGATTTGATTCTTATACAAGTTGATGCCATGTACTAATTGATATAATACCATATATAATATGTGAGAATGTATATGATACTATATATGATACAATATGATGCAGTATAGAGAACACTCTGGTTTACCATACTTAACCATACAGTAAAATACCACTCACATAAGTTGCTTCTAGAGTTATATAAATTCTAGCTTTCTTGATAATATTGTTGATGAATGTTTGCAACTGGTGGAATAGATTCCCAGTCTTATCTGCAAAAAGAACTGGCTAAGGAATATGTTTTTGACCCTCATGCATTATGGGATTGTAGCTCTTGTTGAGGAAATGAACATCCTGATCACAGTGACTGAGCAAGATGACATTGGCCGAGACATAAAGAAACAACACCGCAACATTCTAAAGGTAGTCATGTTTAGTAAAGTACTTTACCAACATTTTTTCAAGCTCTCATAGCTCACATCAAATTTTAGTAGAACAGATTACTAGTAGAAAATCAGTATCCCATTAAAAAGTTCTAATCTTGTTCTGCCTTCAAGAAAAGAGAAAGGATGTTTACAACTACAAAACAAACCTACAGGAGAGAATCTCTTGATATGGTCATTGTGGATGTTCCTCATGGAAATTTTGTGATTTTATCAGATTCTAGATCAGTATATGAAATTTGAAGTTTTTGGCAGTATCCCACTGTGATACCACGTTTTTGATCTGGTATCCAGTTTAAAATTTAGTATTCCATCCAAACTTGCAGAAAAAAGATGTGGTTTTGCATACAAATATATATTGCAATCTCACTACAAGTAGCTGTATATTACCAGTATGTTGCCACGAAATGCAGATTTGAATTTCTTTCAATTTCTAAAATGTGTGATGGCAGAAAATAGTTCTCACCTCAGATGGAGGAAAAATCATGACAAAAAAAATTATTGATGGAAAAAGTAATCATGTGCTATCAAATTTTGTACAGTAACCATACAAAATTTGGTCCTGGTATCCCACTGGGATAATACTGAACTTATAATGTCTAGCATCCGAAACTGAAATCCAGTGGCCGTGCTGTGGACATCAGGATTTTGCAAGTACAGCAAATTTCATGTCCAGCATGTAGATTGCCATTTTCATTATTCTTGTGACAACAATTGATGCTTGAATCAGAATGTACATATATCTGCATGTTACTTTACTCAGCCAATTACCAGGCACTTTTATTAATCAGGGAGAGATGTTTTGAATAGGAAAATCTTACTATTAATTCTTTTTTCAATTTTCTTAGATGTTATGCTATCTTTTAACTCAATTCAATGAAGAATTTGAAGCTGAAGACAGTAAGCCATCATCAGTCACAGCTTCTTCTAGCAAGGTAAGGACAAATCAACACTATTTCTTTACCACTTTCAGCCATTTGACTTGTCATATTTTGTTTCTCCAAGGGAAAAGGTAAAAATTCCAAAGCAAAGAAGCAGTCAGTCTTATCATTCGACTGGGCCAAGACCAAAGAAGAATTTCTCAGAATTGTTACTCAACTGTTACAGTTTAACATTGCCTCCTTGTGGGATCCTCCTGTCATTGAGGAAGAATTTGTAAAGTAAGAAACAATATTGTGGGACCACCATGGTGGGAAGGAAATGGAGAAGAGAGTGAGTGCTAGCAAAATAACAGCAGAAAGAAAGCATGATTTCTCATGGAACAGATAATATTTTTGGAAAAGGACAGAGGAATATGTTATGGTTACAAGTCACAGCCACACGTCATTGAAAAAGATAATAGAGGGATTAAAGTGAATGATAAGCTATAATGAAGAAGAGGTGAATAGAGGAGTACAGTATGTGTGACAGAAAGATGAGAATGTGATTGAAAATGTGGAAAATAGATGAAAAGATAAAAGCATGGGGAAATGACAAGAAGATGCCACAGTTTACCATGGCTAATTGAATGGTTAGCTTCACTTGAAATGTACTGGAGGAAATGATATATGAATAGCTAGGAGGTACAGTATCTCAGGAACGTTAATTTTAGTAAATGGGGAGCAGGATAGGAAAATACACAAAAACATGAAAGATAAGATGTGAACGTAGATAGCAGCATGTAGGAAAATGTGAAGTTCAAAATGAAATTGACTGAAACGCTGAGTGTGGATGGAAAGGACAGGAAGACAGAGGAAACAGAAGTTGAAGAAACAAAGAAGTCGGATTACCATTCGTTCCGTTCAATCGGGATGCTTTAAGATGGGAAAAGTGCCCGCACATTGTCAGGGTTTTCAATAGAAGCCAGTTACCGGCGTTCTACCGCCGGCTATAATTTAGTTATTTAGTGAAGTATCTAAATAATTTTCTCTTGATATTTTTCCACACAGCGGCCTGCTTCTTTCATATAGCTTCCTACTCTAAATTTTAATGAAAACCCTGCATTGTTTCCATGGCTCCGTTCATGCATAGCTCTTAATCCTTTAACGCTTTAGAAAACGCTAAAAACCAAGGGGAAATTCTGCCACACCTTTTGGTGACAGTTCGTTACGCAGCCCCAAAATGGACTTTTTTTGGGTAAAAATGTTCAATAGATTATTAAAATGTTTGCTTCGAGTCGAAATCTGAACAGGAAGTGGGGGGAAATGCAAAAGTTCGTGAAGGCCACTGGTGCCTGGATACAGGACATTCGAATTTAGAGAGTTGACACGTCGCACTGTAATCAACGCCTAAATGGTGTCGTTGAAATGATGGACGTATATTTTTCGCTCATTACGGTATACTATATCAATGGCACGTTTCATATCTAGTGTGAATAGGCCGTGGCGAAAACTCTAAAAATAGAACTTAAAACGAAAACACAATACAGTCTTGATTACTTTTAATTATCTGAATGGTAATCTCGTGATATGATGAATACACGTGCAATGCTTTATCGTTATGGCTGCTGTTTTTATTTTCAGTACTTTTGCCAATTGTTGCTACAAGTTTCTCGAAAATCCTGCCGTAACAAGAGACAAAACTCTCCGGGATTCCATCGTAAACATTATAGGAATTTTGGTAAAGAAGTACAACCACAGTCTTAGTGTTTCTGTCAAGGTCATCCAACTTCTTCAACATTTTGAACATCTGATCTCGCCAATGGCTCAACTGGTGCAAGTTTGCGCCGTGGACAATGGTGTAAAGAGCATTGTAGTTGAAATTATAAGGTGAGTGAAAACGACCCGTTGAACTTATGTTATTTTACTTTTTGGCAGAAGGTTTGTCCTTTTTATTGCATATGTATAAAAAGAAAAAGAGAATGAAGAAAAGAATGGTCTGTTGTATGGAAGGTCGGACAAAAAAGAATCGTTGGGATTAATAGATTAAAAAAGCAAAGGCAGATCAAAGAAATAAGGCAGACAGACGTATGGACACACAAACAGACACAAAGACAGACAGGGATAGAGAAATTAGAGACAGACCCAGGGGAATAAACTAATGCAAGATAGAAACAAACGAATGAGGAAACAAAGAAACAAATGGAATCCAAGACGCAATAAAGATGAGGAAAAAAATTGTAGGGAGACCAAAGCACAAATCTTCAAACACGAAAATAAACATGTTCTCATACTTCTTTCTAAGAAAAGTTTTTTTCCGAGGCCTGACGAGAATTTCTGTCAGGGAGCTCAAAAAACTTTCCTTAGTCAGAAGTGTGTCAGCATGCGCTCATTTAAATTTATCAACAGTACCCTACCACCATCACTCCATGTTTAAACTTTTAACTTTATATCTCAAGGACTTATTAACTTAAAACTTTTTCTTTTCAATTTTAGTTATATTAGGGACTGTCCGAGCTTATTTTTGTTGTCGACGACGTTTGGGACAGCTTCACGGTCCATCTTCGGATCATCTGTTCCGTTACTTTCGTTAAAGTGTATATGAAATGAAAATGAAGTTCTTCTCATATGAAAGAACTCTTAAAATGAAAGCGCAACATCTTTTACACTTTTTCCATATTTCACTTCGTTC
>JBAHVQ010000142.1:213785-233350 GCA_036872915.1 Nanipora kamurai
ATGATATTAGGTAAGAGCTTTTATGAAGTAACATGTTTCAGACGGGAATTCTATTGGTTAGTACTCGTATTTGGATAGGTATGTCCAAACACGGAAAGTTTTCGCGCCAAAATTTAACTGATGGTCGTACTGCTTTTTGGTAATATGTTTGGTAATAACGGGTTACCGGGGTAGGTTTAGATTTCTGTACGAGTGCAACTCCCATGTTGAGGTTTAGAGCAGTGGACAGACTGGACAAAGCTCGAACTGGTACTTGTCCACGAAAGTTTGTTTAGATTGAATGTACGGAAAACCGACTTTAAGGACTACCAACAGAATGGCGAATGTTTTCATGACTCTTGTATTTCTGTATATTCAGAAGACCTCACAGCAGGGCCGTCTTAACGCATGGGCCTGATGGGCTCAGAAGTATATTTCCATTAGAGAAATAATGGGTGCTAATTTCATATCGCATGTCCCTTTCAATCAATCGCTTCAACCAGGTACAGAAATAAATCTTTAGCTACGTGGATCTCCCCAGAGAGAAAACACTGACGTGATATTTAATGAGCCCTTTCACGAAAACGCTGGATCATAGGTAGTCAGGATTAAATTGAAAGGAAATACTAGACCCGTTAAGTCATGGTTCAAGCTTTGGTTTTAACGTCATATTTCGAGTCATATTTGTTTATGATTGATACTTTGTTGCATCCAGCTTCAATACATCTACTGTGCATTTTGGAGTTTTCCCGTGATATTTATACTGTTGGTTTCGTGCTGACTTTCAAAAAAGAGTTGGTTGCATTACGTCGTATGGGAAATAGCTCCATTCCCCTTTCTACTCCGCCATGGGACATGCAGATTCCAACTTTGAAAGCGCATAGCAAAATGAAAAAATGCCTGGTACTAAAAAAATTTTTACTGAGCTAGTCTACTCAACGAGTACTCTTAAAACAGCGAGAAAACATTTTACCGGGGTTAGTGGCACTTTAGCAGTCAGAATCGCGATAAAAAAAAAATTTTGTTGGTTAGTAGTACTTTAACAAACTCGCTTTGCTCCGTTACACTAGAATGAATTTCAAGGGGGGTTCTTTCTTTTATGCATTCGTTCCGTGTTAACAGGTTAAAGGTAAACTGCAGGTGTGCCTTTGTCAGATTTAAAGACATATAGCCATTGTATTTCCCTGTATAGTAATCAACGCCTACAGCAGGAACATTGCATGGACCAGAGATCACTGTAATATCATCAAGAACTATGCCTTCTTTTACATTGACCTTCAACACATTGCACACGTTAAAATCATGATTTTTGGTTACCTATTGCAGGAATGTTGATCTACTTATTTTATGGGATAAGGCACAGCAGAGAAAATGTGGATTCTTCTGAAGAGACTACGAAAGAAGCTCGATATACAAAGCTCAATGACGCAGACAGCGATGATAATCTTTATTCAGAGGTTCTGGATTAGAACACTCATAAACCTACAACCTGCATTCGTGATCGAATACTATATATCCACTCACAAGCCATCACAATCCCAAACTACGAGACTTTTCGACCAACAAATATCTGCACTCACATTTGGAAATTATAACGATCTACACACGCAAAAATCTTACAAGTTGTTGTACAGTATTGTTGGATGAACAATGTTGCCACAATATTGTTGTCACGATGAACATAATTGATGAACCAGCAATGACGTTCTTTCTTGTTCCAACAACATTGTTATCATGGATAAACAACATTGATGAACCAAAGATAAGGTTCTTCATTCTTTCAACAACGTTGTTCTGCACTGATGAATCATCAATGGTTGTTCAACGTTGTCGGAACAGGAAAAAAAACAATATTAATACGAGCTGTATTAAAGCAATATTAATTCTGAGCCCCTGACGGGAATCGAACCCGTAACCTTCTAATCACCGGTGAGATGCTCTTACCATTGAGCTACACGAAGAGCTTGACGAGCATGCGTAATTTTCATCTACACACACCAGGCTACCACAAGCCGTACAACATCTGCCACTGTAATTAACGTGGATTACATGACTTGTTGAGACTCCAGTTAGTAGTACACATGTCAACTACGAACCAGCAAAAATAGTAACCTTCGCTCTGCCATCTGAGTCGATGTAGCTCAATGGTTAGAGCATCTGACTGGCGATCAAAAGGTTACGGGTTCGATTCTCGTCAGGGGCTCAGCAAACATTTCTGGGTTTATAAGCTTGAGAAGCATGCGTAATTTCCATCTACACAAGCTACCACATGTCGCACACCATTAATAAGATTGTTCGACCTCGTTATCAATTGTTCCGGCATTGATAGACGAACAATCACAACAGAGCTACCATGAGTGAACGTTGTTGGCAAACACTGTTCACGGGGCGCAGCAGGGTAGGGTTCACGCCTATCAACAACTGTGAACAGGTTGTACGATTTTAAGCGTGTACTTGGCTGATTAGTTTTGCGTGGAGAGTAAAGTTCTGGAAGAAATGCAGTTGACTTTACGATATTGTACAATTCTTGTAACTTTTCTGAGGATTTTTATTCTATTCTGCGGTTTAAATTCTATGGTTTTGTAAAGATCATATTATAATTTTGTTGGTTTTCTTTTTTACAATTTAAATTGTTATGTATGTCTTATATCAAAAACGTATTAGCAGACGTTTCTCTTTGGCGTGGTTTTAGGGTCGAATATCACATGTTCCGCGGTTTACTGTCAAATATCAACTTTATTTTACGGTCTGTACCGCTTTCTGGCGCAGCTTTTTTCTAAGTTTGCGCCCCTATAAAAATTCCACATATGAGATTTCATATGTGAAACTGGAATACGTGAAGTTATTTCACATGAAATTGCATGTCAACCACATGTCAGCCACATGTCCACCGCATGTGAAACACACGTCAACCACATGTCAACCACGTGATTAAACATGTGAAAATAAACATGAAGGAAAAACGAATATGAAACAAATTTACGATCTTCAAGTTTAATTACATGTGATCCGATGAAATCACATGTGTGACATCATGTGCAATTCTTCTATGGGTGGTAGCAATGGGATAGGTTTCGACTCCCAAAATCCCCCTTCGCTACACCACTACCTTAGGTCTTTGATCTTGACGACTTGCCAAGAAGATGCTGTGATACTTTCTTTGTTTACCACCTATCTGTACTGTCTGATAGCTATAACGAAGCAATCAGAGCACTTTTCTCCCTGTTCCTACCTAAATAATCAACAAACATGCCTGTAATTGAACCAATAGTGGTGTCAGAAGTCCAAGAGGGAGGACGTCCCCCGAAAATATTGAGGAGACCTGCGCCTTTCACGGTCAGGCAACCCCCCTTATTGCAATCTTCATCAAAACATGGGACATGGGATAGTGTAAGACGATCCTGGCCTATTTAAAAAGCGCCTTAATGTATTTTAACCCTTAAACCTTCTCAACAACAGACATATGCACCGGGCGAAAGATGGTGGAAGAGAGAGTAGAAGCGAGGTCCAGATGGTTGCTCAGACCGAATGTAAGTATTCGTAAAATATGGGTGATCGAGAGAACATTTCTCACGCCTGTCAACTACTGTGGCCTAGTTGTGCATATTAACGTATGTAGCCGAGCCTTTTTTTCCAATCCAAAAAGTATCATTTTGTAAACCTCAAGGAAGCATGCAACACGTAAGAAAGAAACCCTTAAAATTATTTTGTCAAAACTCTGGAGTTTAAAGAAAACAGGGATGAATCAAATATCAAAGTTGTTTCTTGAACCTTGATCCCCGTAATGACGGCATGGCCTACAACTTGAGATAGATCCTATCGCTTGTTACAATGGTAACCTCGTCAAAAGTATGCTCAGCAGTTCTGTTTTTTCGCTTTACTGTCTTGATCTCACATGTGTCGTAAGGAGAAGGTCAAGCGGGACATGACCCCTCAAACGTAAATTTGTGAAGGCATGTTCCCCATTTTCTACCAGTTTCAAGTCGCTCCTAGTCGATTATAGTTGAACTATTGCCTTGTGTTCTGGATTATAAAGTACTAACTTATTTTACAGACTTCAACTACTGTCCTCTCGACAACCAAGGCATTCGTCGGGTAATATCAAACGACATTTTGGTGAGGGAAGGTATATGCAAAATTAGTCGGGTCCCCAATAATTTAACCCTAGCCACGCCACCACTTGATGTTATAACTGTTTTTTACTTTTAAATCATACTTATCATAAAATTAACTGGACATAATTTTTTTTTTCATTATATACATCGTCTATCAAGTAGATGCTAACATAGATTCTCGCAATCCATGTTATGACAATAAATACATCGACAAGAACTGCACGCTATACCAATGCATCACAAATTAAAGAACAACAAATGTCAAATGAGATAGTAAGCTATGTTTAATAAAATCAACAAGAAAATGGGCAAAATTTAAAAAGTCGAGTCCAACATAAATAGTTTTCCTTGCAGATTTATGTAAACTGTTATTACGCTACGTCAGAAAAGACGTACGAATACTGACTAACTTCTCAGCCATCACAAGAAATTCGAAATTACGAGTAATGCAGTGTTGAAGTGGTACTTCAGAAATTGTAGCAATGATAACAAGTAAGTACTCTTTATCTATACTCGATAACCCCATCAGCTAGCGAAATAAATGCAGAAATTATCATTTTGATTAAACTCGCCATGCATGTTCAGTTTACATGCATTACTTCATATATTATCTAAGCCCGTCACTTAAAATATCGAATTTAAAATGTACATTCATGGTAAAAACGATACTTGCATCAAAGTTTCAATTTAAACGATAACATCGAATGGACAGAATAGTAGGTATAAAATCTGGATATTATATTTTCTGTAGTTATAAACGAGATGTATAAATTTATACTCTGGAGGTGTTGAATGGAGATGTGGTGATATTCAGTGGGAGTCCAGGTGTTCAGCTACTGTGAAACACCAAACACGAATGACAGCAGGAATTTGAAGAACTGAAGACTATTTCACCAGTACAGTAATTGGATGAACAGTATAGAAGAGATGAATAAATCCGAAGAGGTCAATCAGAGCGACGTTTTTGTTGATTATTCTCCAGCTGTAATTAGAGACAATTCTGCGCAATAGACATGGGCTTTAAAGGAGAGATGGGTGGCTTTCCGACTGCAAATAGGTCTTTGATTTTCAAGCTGACTGAATAATGTCTTTGCTTGTTTTCTCCATTTCCTTCCTATTCCCATGAAGTAAGTCTTCCTTGTTTTGTAATATTTGCACGTTCAATTTATTCGCTCGTGTTGATTTCCAGAGTTTAATGCTGCATGGATGGTGTAGAGAAAGGAAAGTTACTCTAAATTTACTGTCACCGCGCATTCCTTCGAATTAGTCTGGTAAAGAATGACGGTGACCTCACGTGTCAACTACAGATTACCACAGGTCAATTGACTGTTCAGCATCAAGTTTACTGCTTGTTAAGTTTCTTTCTATCGTTCCTTCCCGAACGTCAATTCCATTTTAGTTAACATGCAAGAATCTTCTGTTCCTTGAATGTGGCAAATATTTCAGGGTCAATCAGATGAGAGCGATGTTCTGAGCTGAATTTCATATTCATTATCTTAATGCAAAATGACTGTTCAAACTTGAGTATTCATATTCCATTCTCGGATCCCTGTAGTGAATCCAAGACACTTTAAATTCTCGTCGCTGTAGCAAATCAGAGAAGATTATGAGTTACAAAGTTTCAGTTCCATCAATATCAACTGCTCCGTTATTTTCAAATTAGTTTTTGTTCCATCAACTACTACGCAAATTTAATTAAATACTTAGCTAGTCACCCACATCTTCAATGATTCTCCGGAGCATGAAATACACATCTCATTTTACCTGAAAAAATAGCTCAATGTAAAATGTAACAAAAAAGAAAGAATAGAAAGTCATTTGATGCAAATATCGCAACGATTATCAAACTGATAGCTACCCAGTGTAGCAGTTATATAAATTTTTCAGGAAATAGAAAATATTAATGAAAAAATAACACACTCGGAAATAAAGCTTTGATGTCGAAGTTCAAAATGAGAGTTTCTGCATGTACCCTTGAATGAATGTTGACGATAAAATAATTAACAAGTTTACAAGGAATGTAAAGAAGTTGAAATGTTCAAAGTGTGGCTCCGCAGATTTGCTTTACAGTAAACAGGACCATTGTTTTGAATCTGCTGTTTGTGTGGAAAGGTATTAAAATAATTTTATAACTTAATTGTTGAATCATGCAAATAATCTTTGAAATATATAGACGAAGAACACTACCAATATGTCTGAGCTTGTGAAAGAAGGTATTAGTAAACAACATTTTCAAATACATGATCTTCGTTAACCAGAAACTATAACATGTAAAACACATGTGAAGGACATGTGTAATTAAGTTATATGTGAAAATACACATGTGAAAATTTTCAAAATCGGAAAGCCACGTGTGAAAAACTTTTTACAAATGAAATTGAAATATCTCTAATTTTTCCATGAGTGATGACATAAAATCACTCGTTTCATGTGATCTCATGCGGTAGAATTTTCGTATGGAGGATATAAGATTGCTTTAAAAATTATGAAGATTTAAGAAAATTGGTGCTTATAATACTTAAGGCAAGATAAACGAAGGCCATTCTTACAGATCTAGACGAAGCCCAGAATGTTGTATCATATATCAAACAACTTACAAACTCCTGAATGTAATATTACAAGTATACCTGTGTGGTTGATTACGTGAACAAAAGCAAAGAAAAACAGTCTAAGATATCAACGAAAGCCAGTTTTCCAAGCCTATATTAGAACATCTGTATACTAAAATACGATGTCAACTATCCGTAGAAACTCGGATGGACACGTATTTACTAGAAACTGAATGCTTTATATACCAAAGCTGCCCATTTAGTCTTTTCAACAAATGCCGCAGCGAACTCATTTCTCTTTCTTATCGCAAATAAAAAATAACTGTAACTTATTAAAAGCCATTGAACTATTTCGGAAACATTACTTAACTATACTATTGACATGTCGAATACAATTTCTGGCCATTAAAGTGCAAACTGTAAGAACTCTCGCAGGAGATGAATTTGACAGTTAAATAAAAAAAACAATATCATCTTAAGTATAAGATGAGTGAAAGAAAGTCAAGTACAAATAAACTGAAACTATGAAGTTATTCTGAAAAAAGCTAAATCAAAGTCCCGACGGTCTTAAAAACGTCCATTATGTACAAATGGCTACTAACAACTAATGAAACGAGAACGACAACTGCCCAGATCGTTTTTAGTCAGAATCCCAAAAAATTTACATGATTCATGCATCAGCAGCCCTCTAGTTAGTCAAGTCAGATAATTCACGAGATTTTTGTTTGATCTCCTCGACATCATTTCTTGAAAACTTCACATCTTCTCCGTAAATAGTGAACGGAGCCCAAAACTTAAACGATCGGAGCTCTTCGTTTTCCTGTTCCTGAAATATGTTCATTGCTCTTCGTAACGCTTCGCAAACAGATGTTTCGTTGCAAACCTCTCGATAAAAATGAAGCATGATCTGTTTCGTGGCTTCATCGTCTATTGGCCATAACGTAGCAAGAACCGACCGAGCACCAGCAGCGAGAAATGCACGAGTTAAACCAACGACGCCTTCGCACGAAACTTTACCTTGTCCGGTGTGACAACAACTTAGAACAACTAAGCGAGCTTTTAAGTTAATTTTCTGGATATCATGCTGTTTGAGAAGGTAGGAAGTTTCACGTACAGAAGAGCTTTGTGCCATCTCGTTCGCATTAGGGGCAAGCAAAATTTCACCTCGACCTGGTTCACCATGCGCTGCAATATGAAGGACGCTAGCGCCATGAATAAATTCTAAAACTTTCTCCTTAGTTGCCTCATCTTCCAACAAGGTTTTAGCCTCAAAAAGAGGTGCAAGCAATTCTACTTCATTTTTTGCGTGCGGGAGCGGCTTTTGAATTCGCCCACGAAACTTAATTTGTCTTAGGTCAGGGTTGCCAACAAATAATGCATAGCCAAGACTTTGGTCTCGCGATTTCGTCATGCCAGACACCAAAGTGTGGAGGGAAGGAGTAATTTGAACACAGTAATTTTCCGACAGTCGGCAGCCATTTCCATCAAGCAGCGAACAAAACGGCACGAAAAAAAGAAATTTGTCGGGAACGATAATGAGTTTACCTGTCTGGATCATATCTTTGACAGGATATACTAGTAGTTTGAACAATAGCTGTAACGTAGTCTTATTTCGAGTTGCAGCGTTCTCATGATTTCCCAATTCAGCAGGGTTTGTTCTCGTTGTTCTTTCTTCTACCTGTTTTTTATCAGGTTGAAACAGTGGTACGATTTGAGAAATACATCTATGGCTAGAAACCGCAGAAACTTCCTGAAATGAAGCGTCTCGAGACAACATTACTTCAAGATTTGATTCTCTAAAGAGAGTCTCTAACGCGTTAAAAATATATTCTTGCGAAAACTGATCACTGTGCTTGAATGCTTTGGTTTCTCCCTGGCCATTTATGGTCCAAATATTTAGAAAATTTTCGCGATCAAAAGCAAACAGCAATACGGAAGATGTACCGATATCTGATCTTAGGGTTGTGCAAATTCCTTTAACATGCATTTGTTCCTCGTTGTCACCGATGATTTTCCAAGTTTTACGTGTATAATGCAGAATGTCATTTTTCGGTGATTCATCTTCTTTCTCAATAAAATCATGCAGCGCCTTGGCCTTTCCAAGGTCAATAACTAACATCGCAGCTTCGATGCGTCCTAACAATGTAAAACATTGCATCAAAAGAACATAGGAGTCAAAATATTCGTTCGTTAACGATATTTTGTTTTGATCAATCGCCAAATCTGAAAAAATCTGATCCCAACATAAAATGGAGTTTGTTAAGTAAGACGTTGCAGCTTCAAACAGACCTGTAGCTATTTGTTTGTCAGCACAACAAAGGCCTCGCAAGAGGTAGGTATAACCGATACCACCGCGGCAATAACCTTCCAAACTTGGATCACACATTTCAACACTGATGGATAAACCGTGAGTAAAACAATCAATGGCTTTTTCATATTTTCGTAAACTAATGTAGGTAATACCTAAATTCGCGTTTGTTCTTGCTATTCCAGAGCGATCGTCCATTGCAGTGCTAGCCTCCAAACCTTTTTGGTAATAGCCAATCGCCTTCTCATATTCCCCCATCGTAAAATAGGCATTTCCCAGCTTTCCGTTACTATTTGCAATTCCTGACTTTTCCCGAATGTCGTTGCTCATCTTCAAGCTTTCTTGGTAATGATGAATTGCGTTTTCATACTCTTTTAGACTAAGATACGCGTCGCCTAAGTTGCCATTGTTAAATATTATTGCTGACTTATGTCCAATTTCCTTGTTAATCTCTAAGCCTTTTCTACAATACTTAATGGCCTTTTCGTACAACCCTAGATTAAGGTAAGCACTTCCTAAGTTTGCGCTGCAATCTGCCATAACTGACCGATCCCCAATCTTTGTGCTAATTGTTAAGCCTTCGGTGCAACAGGCAATCGCCTTTTCATATTTTCCTAAACTAAGGTAAGCATTGCCTAGGTTGCACTGTTTAGTGGCTATTCCTGATCGATCCCCAGTTGCTTCACAGATCTCTAAACCTCTTTGGTAATACTGAATGGCTTTTGTGTACTCTCCTAAATAAAGGTAGACATTGCCCAAGTTGCCACACTTACTTGCTATTCCTGGTGCATCCCCAATTGCAGTGCTTATCTCTAAACCTTTTTTGTAAAGGTTAATTGCCTTTTTATATTCTCCTAACCTGAGGTAAACGTTACCCAAACTGCCATTACATGTTGCTATTCCTAACTGATCTCCAATTGCTGAAGTAATCTCCAATGCCTTTTGGCAATATTCAATGGCCTTCTCATATTCCCCCAAACTAAGATAAGTAGCACCTAAATTGGTACAGTTGCTTGCTATACCTGATCGATTCCTCATTGCAGTGTTAGTTTTTAAACTCATTTGGTAGCATTCAATGGCATCTTTATACTGACCCAAGTTAAGATAAACATTGCCCAAATTACCATTTATAGTAGCTGTCCCTAATTGATTCCCAATTGCAGAGCTAATCTTTAGACCCTCCTCAAAATGCTGGATGGCTTTCTTATTCTCACCTAAGCTAAGATAAACACTACCTAAATTACAATTGTCTTTCACTAATGCTGACTGATCCCCAGTTGAAGTGCTAATCTCTAAAGCTTCCATGTAGCATCTGATAGCCTCTTCATGCTTTCCTAAACAGGTATAAGCATTTCCCAAATTGCCCTTATTATTTGCTATTCCTGACAGATCTCCAATGGTAGTGGTAATTTCTAACCCATTCTGATAACATTTAATTGCCTCCTCATACTTCCCTAAATTACGATAAGCATTCCCCAAATTGCAATTAATGCTTGCTACATCTGATTCATTTCCTGTTGATTCATTTTCTAAACCCTTCTGTAAAATTCCAACAGCCTTCTCATACTCCTGTGCATCAAGATATGCATTTCCCAAATTGCAACATGTTCTCATTATTCCTGATACATCCCCTACTGCAGTGAAAATCTCTAAACCTTTTTGAAAGTATCCAATGGCTTTTTTGAAGTCTTTTAATCCTAAATAACCTTTGCCTAAACTGATGCAGCATGAAGCTTCTGTAGATTCAATTTTAAGGTTGTGTGCCACAGTCATGGCCCTTGATACAAAGTCTAATGTTTTCATATAATCTCCAGAAGTAAGATATAAGTCTCCTATTTTTTTAAGGATACCCATCTTGACAATTTTGTCACTTAATAGAGAATCGTCTAAATATTTCTCAACTTCAATGCAATACTTCAACATGTCTGCCCCAATAGGATCTTCTTCATGTGCCAATGTCACAAAAAGCAATAACAGTGTTTTTTGATGATAAAAGTTACCTTCAAGAATTTTAATTGATCTATCAGCCAGGTGCTGAAAATCTTTGTTCTTTCCTTTTTTTCTAAGAATTTTTCCTGTCTTGACAATAAAATTGATGGCCATCATGACATCAATCTTGTTGGATTGAAATATCTGAGAATATAAAATAGATAAACAGTATAATAAACGAAAGTAAAAGACAAAACAGACTTACTATGTGTTCATGCACAGGCATTAATAGGCACAGAGAGCTGTTCACTGTGCTATATAAATTAATGTCTATTATTCAGAGTGATTGTCATAAGACTTGAACAGTATCAAACTGCAATCTGAAAATACAAATATGACAACACCATCTCATTCATTGTATTTATAAACCTGCATACAAACTTGCTGTATTTTATAGTAGCTTAACATACAATTTTCTGCTGAACACACTGAGGATGCACCTATAAGTTAACTTACCTTCTTTCTTTCTTTCTGGATATCAAAACTTTCTTGAGGTGAAGCCATTTTCTATCAGTCAAAAGTTCTCAAATCTGGTTCTTATTTTTCTGCCTGAAAATCATTAATTACAAATTATCTCCAAAAAGAATTTACAGTAGATTGCATGTAAATTTGCATGCTGAATCCAGAAATATTGCAAAACATTTTCTGTCATGACCCTAACCCTAAAGCCCTAACACTATTCTTAACCATAATCCCTAACCCTAGTCCTTCCTCTGTACAAAATAGCCTTGGCATTTTCTTTCTTTATAATATTGGATGAGTGTAATGTTGAACCTCCATCAAAGGGCCCTTTGACAGAGGTACCCTTCATTTCCAATTTTATGGATGTGTCCTCCAGCTAATGAGATACATTGATACATATTAAAGCGAACATATCTAACACAATCATGTAATGCAGTCAGTACTGTAGTTCTAGCTATAGACTGTTGTGGTTGACATCAAAACATCCAACAGCACGTCAAGACATATTCAATCATAGAACGACCACAATTCGGGTATCTCGCTTTTTTAGCCCCATAGCTGGTCGGCAGCTCCATGAATTGGTTTTGCCTTTCATTATCAAGGATTAAAAAGTTATTCCAAAAATGATTCTCAATTTTTGCTACAGTACCTCAGTATAGCACTATCCTCATATCCCGGATGATTTTCTGTTGAGGCTAAAGACGGTAATTCTCCGCTTTCGTTCAATTACATTGAGAAAAAGTTTCTGCGATGCTCACACAAATACGGCCAGCTTGACTTCCGTAGGTATTCAAATATGATTTAAACACAAAGCAGCGAAAATAGCCTGTTTAGAAAACAGCTAATTTAATTGTTTTATCTCAACAAAATAAAACCACTCAGTGAGATTTCCCAGTACCCAACTGGTGCTTCCAAGAAATCAGATTGAATTTCACTCAATTATTCTTCTGCGAATTTCTAGCAAAAAAGACAAATACGGAAGCAAAATGTACAAGTGTTCTCAGCTCCTCCTGATATATAAGTCATCACTGCGTGGTGATTTGCGCATTGACTTCTCGTTTCTTATTGGCTCTTGGGATGCAAAGAATTCCTGAGAGCCAATCAGAAACAAGGAAAAAAGCAATGCGTGTGGAAAATTCCTCTGGTGGAAATCAGGCTTTAAGAACCTTTGGCGAAGAAAACTCAAGAAGTTCACCCTGGCTATGTACTGTATTCTGGAGATCGGAATTTTAAATGATTCTTCGGATGATTTCCACAGTATTTCAAAAGTCTATGAATAATGCTCAATTTTCATTTTCCAAAAGATGTTTGTCTGAGGTTATTTTTTTCAAAGGTTATTGTTTGAATGATTCTTCTACATAATTATTTTGTATCCTATTGTTTTTTGTTTTTTTTTTTATCTGGAATTTTTTAAGATGCAAATACTGTGCATGCTCAAAAGTAATTTCTCCAGAAATTTTTCGCATTTCGCCGAAAAATTTACTCAATACAACGGGATACGAACAGTTCAGTAATGTAGCCTGGGTCCCGATTCATGGACCTTCAATGTTTTTCAAGTTTTTCTCCCCCCAAACTTTCCGCAAAACTGTTCTTTCAATCTTGGCTGCTGATATTGTGCGATGGTGACAGGACAAAAGTCGTGGTATCTAAATCCCGCTATATAAAACCACGAAAAGATGAAAAGAGTGGTTTCTTACTAGAAAACTGGAACGAGTAACATGATTGGCGGAAATAATTTGAAAAAAAGCGCGGCTAGTGAAGGAAATCGTCGTCTCGTCGACGTTCAAGGGGAAGTATCTTACGGTGAGCTCGAAGGCACAGGCAAAGGTCTTTAGAGAGTTTTGGGAAAGTTATGGAGTCAGAATTCATCATTCCTCTGTCAAAAGATGATTTGCTTCGTGCAGAAGAAGGATCGTATGTTGTTGAAGAAATCCTGACGGTTCGATGTTTGCCGGGGAAAATAAGCGGTAAGAATTGGTGACATCGACACAGCCTGGCAATGTTTTGAATAACATGTTGAACTTAAAGACAGGCTGTCGGTTTGTCAGCTACGTACTAAGTCCCTTTTTGTTGCTATCTACAGAAGCAGTGATTGTGCTTGAAAATAACGGGCCTGGTGCGATCTTTGAGCAGTTCGATGTCTTTTTCAGCGTCGTCAAGTAAGTATTCTAGATTTTTTGTAAAGCCTGGTTTTCACGAGTAATGCAAGCATAACTGCAAGCATAAGCACCAGCACAAGGGTGTTTATGCTTGCACTTATGCTTGTGTTACTCGTGAAAATCAGGCTTAAAGTGTAGATTTGTAGACTGACATCGGTTCATCCCTTATTGTCATGGTTTGGCTGAACTCTGTGTTTTCGTAGTTATTTCATAATGTTTGGATAAAATATATTTTTACATATAATTCTAGACATTTTCCTGAAATAAGTAATCAAGTGAAGTTTGAGTGTTGGCAAAATCTACACAGAGGTAAATTTCTCTCATCTGTGCATTGATTTACCTTCTTGTAATGTTTGTTTTTTTATGATTGTAAACTATCTCACACTGAGAAAAATATACATAGAAATGTGGATAATTATATCAAAATACATTATTTTAGATATATATCTGATATATACTGTAGATATGTTATATACATGATATTATATAGATATTATAATATATGGTGACATGATGTGTTTTAAAATTATATATGATTTGATGTTTATACAATTTGATGCCTTGTACTATGATATAATATCATATATAATATGTCAGAATGTATATGATATATGGTACAATATGATGCAGTATAGAGAACACTCTAGTTTACCATACTTTATCATACAGTAAAATACCACTCACATGAGTTGCTTCTAGAGCTATATAAATTCTACCTTTCTTGATAATATTGTTGATGAATGTTTGCAACTGATGGAATAGATCCCCAGTCTTATTTGTAAAAAGAACTGAGTAAGGAATATGTTTTAACCCTCATGCATTATGGGATTGTAGCTCTTGTTGAGGAAATGAACATCCTGATCACGGTAACTGAGCAAGATGACATTGGCCGAGACATAAAGAAACAACACCGCAACATTCTAAAGGTAGTCATGTTCAGTAAAGTGCTTTAGCAACATTTTTTCAAGCTCTCATAGCTCACATCAAATTTTAGTAGAACAGATCACCAATGTAAAATCAGTATCCCATTAAAAACTTCTAATCTTGTTCTGCCTTCAAGTAAAGAGAAAGGATGTTTACAACTGGAAAACAGACCAGCAGGAGAGAATCTCTTGAAGTGGTTATTGTGTATGTTCCTCATGGAAATTTTGTGATTTTATCAGATTCTAGATCAGTATATGAAATTTGAAGTTTTTGATAGTATCTCACTGTGATACCAGGTTTTTTGATCTGGTATCCCAGTTTAAAATCTAGTATTCCATCCAAACTTGCAGAAAAAAAGATGTGGTTTTGTATACAAATATATATTGCAATCTCACTACAAGTAGCCCAATATTACCAGTATGTTGCCACGAAGTGCAGATTTGACTTATTCTTTCAATTTCTAAAATGTATGATGGCAGAAAATAATTCTCATCTCAGATGTGGACAAAATTGTGACAAAAAAGTTATTGGTAGAAATAATCATGTGCTATCAAATTTTGTATAGTAACCATACCAAATTTGGTTGTGGTATCCCACTGGGATAATACTGAACTTATAACATCTAAAATCTAGTGTCCAAAACTAAATCCAATGACAGTGTTGTGGACATCAGGATTTTGCAAGTACAGCAAATTCCATGACCTGCGTGTAGATTGCCATTTTCATTATTCTTGTGACAAGAATTGATGTCTGAATCAGAATGCACATATATCTGCATGTTATTTTACTCAGTCAAATACCAGGCACTTTTATTCATCGGGGAGTAGATGTTCTGAACAGAAAAAAGTTAATATTGGTTCTTTTTTCAATTTTCTTAGATGTTATGCTATCTTTTAACTCAGTTTACTGAAGAATTTGAAGCTGAAGACAGTAAGCCATCCACAGTAACAGCTTCTTCTAGCAAGGTAAGGACAAATCAACTCTATTACTTTACCACTTTCAGCCATTTGACTGGTTCTATTTTGTTTCTCCAAGGGAAGAGGTAAAAATTCCAAAGCAAAGAAGCAGTCAGTCTTATCATTTGATTGGGCCAAGACCAAAGAAGAATTTCTCAGAATGGTTACTCAACTGTTGCAGTTTAACATTGTCTCCTTGTGGGATCCCCCTGTTGTGGAGGAAGAATTTGTAAAGTGAGAAACAATATTTTAAAAACTCTTCATGAACCAAAGGTTTAAATTGTCATTTTTTTTTGTAATGGAAAACAAAATGAGAGTGAGATTAATTGAGAGAGAGTCAGAGAGGAGAGGAATAATGTTTAACCTAAATTTCTGCGTGAGGGTGGTGGGTTGATCCTCAAAAAGTTTGGAATGGGAATACAGTAACCCTCTGAAAATGAGTCACTGGTTTGCTGTGTAATTCCTGTAAGTGCATGTAAGAAATACTAGTGACAAAGCTGAATGGACGGTTGGTTGTTCAAAGTCTGGACAGCTTGTCCAGTGGATAAGTTGTAATGAGTGAGCATAGTACATACAAGCAAACTCAATCTACAGAGCGTAGAGTGTAGGTGTTTTGCAAGCTTGGATATAAACGACGAAAGGCTCGTTCCTCAAGCTTTATGAAAGCTAAGAAAAGTTGTGACTTCCCCAACGGGAATCAAACCCGCGGGTTTGAGAGGAAACATCAGAAGACGAAGAAAAAAAGAAGTCGGATTACCATCCGTTCCGTTCAATCGGGACGCGTGACGCATTTCCTTTACCGTATACTTTAAGGTGGGAAAAGTGCACCAACATTGTCAGGGTTTTCAATAGAAGCCAGTTACCGGCGGTCTACCGCTGGCTATAATTTAGTTCTTTAGCGAAGTACCTAAATAATTTTCTTCTTGACTTATTTTTTCCACACAGCCGCCTACTTTTTTCATACAGCCTCCTACTCTAAATTTTAATGAAAACCCTGCATTTTTTCCGTGGCGCCATTCATGCAGAGCTCTTAATCCTTTAACTCTAGAAAACGCTAAAAACGAAGGGAAAATTCTGCCACACCTTTTGGTGACAGTTCGTTACGCAGCGCCAAAATGGACTTTTTTTTGGGTGAAAATTTTTGCATAGATTATTAAGATGTTTGCTTCGAGTCGATATCTGAATAGGAAGTGGGGGGAATGGTGTCCTACATACAGGATATTCAGGTTTAGAGAGTTGACACGTTGCGCTGTAATCAACACCTAAATGGTGTCGTTGAAATGATGGACGTATATTTTTCGCTCAGTACGGTATACTGTATCAATGGCACGTTTCATATCTAGTTTAAATGGGCTGTGACAAAAACTCTAAAAAGAGAACTTAAAAAGAAAACACAATACAGTTTTGATTACTGTTAATTATCTGAATGGTGAATACACGTTCAATGTTTTATTGTTATGGCTGCTGTTTTTATTTTCAGTACTTTTGCCAACTGTTGCTACAAGTTTCTCGAAAATCCTGCCGTAACAAGAGACAAAACTCTCCGGGATTCCATCGTAAATATTATAGGAATTTTGGTAAAGAAGTACAACCACAGTCTCAGTGTTTCTGTCAAGGTCATCCAACTTCTTCAACATTTTGAACATCTGATCTCGCCAATGGCTCAACTGGTGCAAGTTTGCGCCGTGGACAATGGTGTAAAGAGCATTGTGGTGGAAATTATAAGGTGAGAGAAAACGACCCGTTAAACTTATGTTATTTTACTTTTTGACAGAAGGTTTGTACTTTTTATTGCATATGTATAAAAAGAAAAAGAGAATGAGGAAAAGAATGGTCTGTTGTATGGAAGGTCGGACAGACAGATAAAGAATCATTGTTCTTGAAAGATTAAAAAAGCAAAGACAAAGAAAAGAAATAAGGCAGACAGACATATGGACACACAAACAGACACAAGGATAGACAGGGATAGAGAAAATTAGAGGCAGAACCAGAGAAATATATTAATGGAAGGCTGAAACGAATAAACGAATGAGGAAACAAAGAAACAAATGGAATCAAAGATGCAATAAAGATGAAAAAAATTGTAAGGAGATCAAATTATAAATGCTCAAGCATGAAAATACACATGCTCTCACACTTCTTTCTAAGAAAAGTTTTTTCTGAGCCCTGACGAGAATCAAACCTGTGACCTTCTGCTGATGGCTTTAATTTCTGTCTGGGGGCTCAGAAAAACGTCCTTTAGTAAGAAGCATGTCAGCATGCGCTTTTTTAAACTTATCAACACTACCACACTCACTCCATGGTTAAACTTTTAACTTTATATCTCAAGGCGTTATTAACTTAAAACTTTTCTCATTTCAATTTTAGTTATATTCGGGACTGTCCGAGGTTATTTTTATCGTCCACGACGTTTGGGACAGCTTCACTGTCCATCTTCAGGTCGTCTATTTCGTTACTTTCGTTAAGATGGACAGTGAAACTGTCCGAAAGGTCTTGGACAATGAAAATAGCCTCGAACAATTCCGAATATAACTTAATAATAATAAAATGATAAAACGAACGGAGGTGAAGGTTTCAGAAGAACTATTAAAAACTTTATTTTTTAGCACAAGACGAAATCTTTACTTTTTAGCATTCGTTTTCCAATAAATTAAACTATTTTAAAAAAACGTAATAATCACCATGATGACGATTCGCAATATTGGAAAGTTCTCCGAAGCACTGACGACAATTTTTTTAAATTTATTTTATTATTTTTTTTTACTCAGGGAAATCGGACAAATCGATCCAAGAGATCTGGCACGTGACACCAGTGGCACAAAATGTTACTCGGATTTTTTAATCGAGCTTGCATCCAGTATACCAGAGCATGTTTTGCCGAACATTAGCCTTCTGCTGTGCCATTTGGATGGTGAGGTGAGCTGTCTAGGAACTGTCTATGTCCTTTCTTGAAAGTGCTACTGTACGAAAGATATACCAAATGCACGCTTTGGACTGACGTGTAAATTGAATCAATCAAATATAAAACAATTTCATGAAACTAGTGCAGTTTATGGATATGCAAATTTTGGATTTTATTTAATAAGCGTTATAATATAATCGGAATTTTCTACAGGCCTTTCTTTAATCTTTTCCCAGTCGTATTCAATGCGTAATGGTGTCCTTGGCGTAATGGGTGAAGTCGTGATACTGCGATTGAGTCAAGATGAACTGGATGAAAATTCTAAGAAAACAAGAGATCAAATTTTGGATCGTCTTGAGGTGGGCAATGTGTCATTGTAGACTTGGTCTGTATCTTATTCGTGAGTTTTTGTATGAATGTTTAGTAGGTTATCATGTTGAGAATTGGTGTTCGCAATTTTTCGCTACCCTTGACCTTTAAGTGAAAATTAATCGAGTCTTATTTGAAAGAACTCTTGAAATTGTAAAGGAACACTTTCTACGCTTTTTTTCGTATCTTACTTTGCTCTTGAGGTATTAAGATTTGTTTGATGTGTAAATAACACCTTCCATACGTCACATTACATAATGAGTTGTTGTGAAATTAGGAATATCGTTGAAGTTACTGAACAACGTTATATGAAAGTGTAAGTTTTTTCTTCTTTTTTTACACAGCCCTAGTCCCAGAGTGTCCCAGGGTCGGCTGCTCGGATTCTGATTCTCCAATATCCTCTATCCATCGTCATATCTGATGTTAGTCTGTTTTCATTGAAAAATTCTTTCACGCAATCTAACCATCTCTCCTTTGGTCTACCCCGTCCTCTGTTTCCCTGTATATTTAGTCCCATTATACTTCCAATTGACTCTTCTTCACTTCTCCTCATCATGAAACTGTAAGTGATGGTATGCTTATTTCGTGACCCTGAACGAACAATGTTTCCAGTAATTTCGTGAATCTCGTAAATTCCAGTAATTTCCATCGTATGTGTAGTTTCTCAGTGACTAATGCAGTGTGGCGTATCCAAAAGAAAGAAATTCGAGTTTATAAAAAAAAACAGTGTGAGGAATATTGAACATCAAATTATGTTAATTTTCCTTGTTTTTGTCGTCAATTAGGTTGGATTGGTATTCATTTCAATTATTGTTACCTCCAAATTCTTTTTGTTGTTATCTAGGAACATATA
>JBAHVQ010000142.1:243940-261015 GCA_036872915.1 Nanipora kamurai
AACGAACGAACCAACGAACAAGCAAACCAACAAATGAATAAACGAACGAGCACACCAATGAATGATCGAACGAACGATCAAACCAACGAATAAATGAACGAACGAATGGAAAAAACGAACGAACGATTAAACAACCGATGAAATCAACGATTGATCGATCGATTAAACGGACGAAAGAACGTTGTACTAAGTAAATGAACAAGTGAGCAAATGAATCAGAGGATGACTGAAAGACAAAGAAAGGGTGAGCAAGCGAGGGTGGAGTGGAATCAAAAGAAAATACAAGTGCATTTCATCGATACTATATCTTGTTTTTAGATACGTGGTGAGAATTATGAACCATTCCGATTTGCTGCTGATCACGTGATATTTCAACGGCTAACAGACATCGTGGTTTCAGGAATCACTTCATCCTTGGGTGGAATGTGGGTCCCAATGGCTGAGGAAGCCGTCAATGTTATCTACCAGCTGGCGGAGCATCCCGATGAAATTTGCGGGAATTTGATCAAGAGTTTGATCGTAAAGATTTTTGGTAGACAGATAAATGTTGGAAGTAATGACGAATATAGTCAGAAAGGTAGTTTATGGAATAATGAAGTAGTCGAGAGTATCTTTTGGTCCAAAGAAATGTCGTTCGAGTGGACTAGTTTTCACCTGTAATGGCATTCCAAACCTGTTCACCATACCTGTTTTTGTTTGTCCCTCTAACGTTTGTTGTTCCTAGTAGCTCTCAAACATTAATCTTGATTTGGTGCTTCTCAATGGTTGGCTACCTCAACTCATGTTGTTCTTGAAATCTTCACCTCCGCACAGTATAGTAACATATAGACCTGACATAAATAGGATCACTCTTTGAAGGTTTCTCACTCTGCAGTAACCTTAAATGGGAACCTCGTCAGAGCTTGGTAATCACAATTTGTGTCGTTCCCAAAATCTTCTTACACTACAGTAACACTCAGAACACACTGCAGTACCATTCACTTTCCCCAACATGTAACAATCTAACAGAATGGCCTTCCCAACCCTGTGGTAGTTGGACTAAGTATGTAAGACTAATTTTCACCAAGAAACAGAATACCTTATGACTGCGAGTTTCGTGTATTCTAATGCTGGATACTTCGAACTTTGTTTTATAACTCTACCATTTCAGAAAAACCAGAGGAGGACTCGAGTATGTCATGTGCCAGTCATGTTTTGGCGCGCTTTCTTGCTTTGGCTGGTCATATTGCTCTTCGGCAAGTAGTTCATCTGGACGCCACTATTTTGGGCGAGGTCAAACGCCGAGAGCGAGTCAAAGAAGATGAAAAAGGAAAACAAAAGAACAAGAATCGTACTTCGTCTTTTGGAGGACGAAGCGATACTGCAAACGCCACACCAAAGCCAAAGGTAAACAGATTTTGTTTCAAAAAGTAACAAATTTCATGAGTTAGCACATATGACGAACCTACAACTCAACTCACCATCTGAGTCTTGGTAACTCAATGATTAGAGCGTCTCACCGGTCATCAGAAGGTTGCGGGTTCGATTCCCGTCTAGGGCTCAAAGATTGTTTTTCTGAGATAACGAGCTCGACGAACGTTCGCTGGTCGTCCAAAGGAGAGCATTATTACAAAAAAACAGAATAAACTGCTTTACGACGGGCAAAGATGGCTTCAAGAGGTTCAAGAGTCAACTTTGACAAAAATGGTTGGAAAACACAAAGGATATCATTTCATCCTTACTATGCTAATAGGCAGTTTTTCTAAGGGAACGCTATCTTTTACTCTTAGGAAAGTGCAAGTGAAAATCTCGAAGATGAGCTTGGATTGACCGGAGCGACGGCCGAGGACACCGAAGCAGAATACATCAAAAAGATCTGTGATCACGAGATAGTAACAGGTATAGAACTTTAACAGCACGCGCAGCAAGTACTTTACTGCAACATAATATAAATGCAAGACTACAGTATATATATATATATATATATATATATATATATATTTCTTGGCTTGCCTGACTAAGCACTTACATAGTACCAAAGATCGCGTTGTCGGTCGCCAAAGTCGCAATTTGTGATATACATTTTTTTTTCTGGCGATAATTTTTAGCGAATTAGAGATATTTCAAAAGTTGGCGATAATTTTCATTTAGTGGGCAATTAGGCCTTGCAAGAAAGTAAAAATATTTGGTGAAAAATAATTGGTTTTTTTATTGTAAATAAGTCACAGAGCCGTTTTTGTTTTTCTCAAGCACAAAATTGATATGAGAAAAAATTTCCGCCGCCTTTTAGTATGACGCCTTCAAAAAAGTTGGCCACATTTTTTTAGACCAGCCTTGCGGTACTGTCTCTTGTGATGTACAGTTTTCTTGAAAGCTGAACACTATTTGTGATTGTTAATTTTGTAAGTTGTGAAGTGCGTTTGAGGTTATCTCTTCAAGAGAATTTGTTTTCCGTTATTTTATTTGCAGGTAATAATTTGTTGTCGATTTTGAGTCCATTAATTGTCAACGTGTGTAATAGTCCAACAAAGTACACCAATCCTCAGCTGAGAGCGGCGGCATCACTTGCCTTAGCAAAATACATGTTGGTCAGGTGAGGGTAAATTGTTGATCACATTTATCTACTTAGTTTGTGACGTTGTAATAAGAAGGTGACTTAAAATTTACGTTTTACATCGACGAAGGGCCTTCGCTGGAAACGTCAGTATAGTCTGTTCTTAATTCCCAATTATCCTACTCTACTGAAGTCAACTGAAACATTTGACTCGAACGGGATTTGAACTCGCACCTTTAGGATACCAGTCCGCCACTCAACCTGTTGAGCTCCCCAGTCTACAGGGACTGGAGGCGAGTTACTATCCGACTTAAGTCCACGAGATATTTTTGCGACAACTTAACGCTATTCATGAGGGTGTATGTAAGTAAAACTTTATTTAACCACGCTAACCTCAACCACGTGAGCTGATTTCAGTGAGGGGCGTCACACGTGCTATACATACAAATGTCCAAATATTAAAAACAAATACTAGATTCTAAAATGTAAGCAAATAATTTAGGATAAAAAATTAAGAAGTAGTGTGTTATAAAATTGAAAAGGATGTTGGTGTGACCAGCTTTGTAGATCTATACCATCGAGCGTATAATATACGCCTTTTAAAAGAGTGGATGTGTAGTGTTTCAAATCGCGCTCGAGTCAACATTTTCAGTTGACTTCAGTAGTGTAGGATAATTGTGAATTTATCGTTTCATATTACCCTGAGGATGATTCTGTAATAGAAGGTGTTCTACGTTTCGGCTATTCCATAACCCTTTCGGTTTTACATACGTCGTTGAACACTGCTCATGCAGCATTCTAGATTAACATCGTGATTTCAATTCTTTTCTTCGTTTGCAGTTCCGAATTCTGCGAAAAGAATCTTCAGCTTTTGTTCACGATATTGGAGAAGGTAAGGTGCACGTTGTATCTCTGAAATCCTTAATTTTCTAGACTGCTTGTTGAAAAGTGGGCGTCACGAGTTTTGTCAAAGATTGATAAATTTTTCTCACGCTTGTGAATGAGTGAAAGAGCTCTACGTCACCTGGAAACAACTGCCTGCAAATAATATTTTGCTCACGAGCATTCACTGGGCGACGTTATATTGATTACAAATAATATTCTACTCACGCGCATTACGCTACTCCTCCGTAAGCAAGGCTCGTGCGGCCAATATGTGTAACAAAGGATTACTTGCTACGCAAGGATAAAAAATCAAGGCTTAAGGTGTCTACAGTAGACTGTCCAGCCGGAAGTCGTAACTTTAATACAAATAGTAATGCCCACTCTAATGATGTTGCGTTTAGCGAAGAAACTTTAGTTATTAAATATGTTTTTGATTCTAGTGGTCTTCTGGTAGTTTTTTTGTTTTTTTTTCTCCAGGTTTTGACTTTTAATCGATGTTGGCGATATTTCGCTCGATTTGCTGGGCATTACTATTAGTATTAAAGGCTTAAGATACGTTTACACACTCCGATTGAGGCCGATTTCTGGCTTAGGTGTATGTTACGTTGAGAAGCAGTCAACAAAACGCTCTTTGGGCTCAAATTAGCCTATTTTTGTTAATTACCATGCACCTAAAGTAGAAATCGGCCCGATTAATTGTAGTGTGGTAAACGTACCTTAAACTAAAGTATTAAATCTTTAATTCTTTAGTCTTAATTTAATCGAGTCTCGCAGATCAATTGTTTGCTCTACTTTCGGCATCGGTAAGTAATTAGGGAGCGTTTATTATTAATGGCCGGGGTTCGTACCGAAGGGAAATGGATTGGGTAAGGAAAATGTTTGGCAATAAAAGTTTGGGTAATTTTTTTGTTGTTGTCGTTTGTTAATTGGGTAAAACTTTTAACACAAAATTACAAATAGGAAAAAAAACCAGTGCGGTTATATTCTATATTTTACTAAAACTTGTTCAATAGCTATTAATTATTTTTGCCCCAACTATTATTGCCGAGCAACGGCATAAATTCCCTTCTGCTTAAATTCTTACGGCGATGAACGGCGATGGTCAATTGACCGTTTTAGAAACCCCAGGAAAGACTGGGTTCTAGGTAACCATAGCGAGCTATGATTGCCTTCAGCCAATCACAACTCGTGTAGGTTAAGCAGAGCCCAGTCTTTTCGGGTTATCTGTAAAGGACAATGCGGTTATAAAGAAAAGTTACATCCAACCGTTTCCCAAACCTCTCCTCATTTGCTAGGTAGACTTCTTGCTGGAATTCTACGAACCTTACTTAATTTTCTTTCTTTGCTATATAGAGTCCTCACCCAGTCGTTCGTGCCAACACAATCATCGCTCTCGGTGACCTCACATTTCGTTTCCCAAATTTGATCGAGCCATGGACACCCAACCTTTACGCCAGGTAAAGTAGGCAAACAAAGTTTACGTGTTTTTCTCAATTTTTGTATAGTAACGAAACAGAGAGCTTAGGTCTCGAAAAACTGATGATTCGAGCGAAGGTCCATCTGTTTTTACGTTTCACTCCGACGAAGGAACTTTGCTCAAAACTTCAGTTTTTTTTTAGACCTACGTTCAGGCAGTTTCCCAACCCTTTTGGTTTTCTACAACTCCATGGTTCGTACAACCTTGAAAAGTGCTTGAATTTGAGCATCTGTCTTGAAAAGTCCATGAATTTCATTTTTACGTCTTTCGAATTTTCTTTTGTTTACCCATGATTCTCTTTTAGGGCCGAACTCTATTGTATAAGCCTGAATATTTTTTTTTTTTGGTTACTTTTTTCACGTCAGACTTCGTGATGAATCGGTTCAGGTTCGTAAAAACACATTAATGGTACTCACACACTTGATTCTCAACGATATGGTCAAAGTCAAAGGTCAGATTAGCGAAATGGCCACGTGTTTGGAAGACAAAGATCAGAGAATTGCCGACTTGGCAAAACTGTTTTTTTTCGAACTTTCGAAGAAGGTAACTCGAAATTCACTTTTTTTTTCGATGCTTTATCGTACTCAAATAATCTTTGTCGTCTTTTTCCTAGGGCAACGCTATTTATAACATCCTTCCTGATGTTATCAGTAGGTTATCTGATCCCGATAGTGGTACTAAAGACGAACCTTTCAGAAATATTATGAGGTATCACTGTACTACTTCAGTATCATATGAATAGAAATATAGCCTTAACGTGCCCATCACCCCAACATAAGATTCGCTTTGATTGAAAGCACACCTATGAAATGCCGTAAATTGTTTAGCGACATCGATTTTTGTTCTTGAGTTATTGGCGTTTTTGTAATATGTCAATGAGGTACATGATGACGTGAAGCAGAACTGTGGCAAGCAAATCGCAATGTCGTGTATATCATAGAAATTATCCATCGTAATCCCTTGAAACTGTGCATGTATCTTTCAGACCACCAAACTGAAGAAGATAGTTTAAGTTATTTCGTTTCCATAGCTATACATTAGTTTTCAGGTCTCCTAATTTATAAAACGAAATTATTTGTTTTCCATAAAGTGCAAATGTATTTGGGGTTGGTACTACCGAAGACGGTTTCCACCAACCTAACCAATGTGAAAATATAACTTGAAGTTGCAGTAATGTCTGCTGTGGCAGAGAACAAAGATTTTTGAAACTATAGCGACTGTATGACTTGAACTATCTTCTTCATTTTGGTAGTCTACATATACATGCAAAGTTTTAAGAGATTACGATAGATAATTTTCACGATATCGACGACATGCTTTGCCACAATTCTACCTGACATGGTTGATGTCATCAGCTACCTTATTAGCACATTACAAAAATTTTAATAACTCAAGAACAAACATCAATATCACTAAACGGTCAACGGCATTCTTCATAATTTTTGGTTTGTTTTCAACCAAAACAAATCTTATTTTGGGGTGATAGGCATTTTAACCATAAACGTCAATGGTTACTTTCTTTTTAGAAATTTTGTATTATCTCCATTTACGCTTGGTCCATACTTTTGTATTGCTTTCGTACTCAACTCACATCTAAACTTCACTTTGAATTCTTTATGTATTACGTTCCTTGAAAATCGTCTGCAGACTTTGCTCAATTCGACCATTTTTTTTTGTTTTTGACTAAGGTATTTGTTCTCATTCATTCAAAAAGACCGTCAATGCGAGAGCCTCGTGGAAAAGTTGTGTCATCGGTTTAGAGCGACCAGGTAACAAGACTTTCAGAAGTTTACAGCATTAACCTCATTGAATAAAAGCTTTCCTTCCAACTTTACAATTTATTGTGTTCAAGTATTGTGCGTCAATTCTCTATTTCAACAATAATTGTACAACCCTTTTTTCTATTCTTGATGATTGCTCCGAAAATTCAGCAACATTGAATTACCCCGGATCCTGCATAAGGGATCCAGGTGACTGTAGGAAAGGTTTCATTCCGTAACTCTCTGAACTTGAAGCAAACTGAAGAAAATGAGCAAAAGAGATGTTTATCTTGAAAGTCAAATACTGATTTTTTTCTTGACCTTGGTTTAGAACTGAGCGTCAATGGCGTGATCTTGCGTTCTGCTTAGCGCAACTGTCCTACAATGAGCGTGGCGTGCGGAAACTCCAAGAAAATTTTTCCTGTTTCCAAGACAAGCTGTCGGATGAGGACGTGTATGGCTTCTTTAACGCAATTATGGGAAAGTGCAAAAAATTTGCAAAACCGGAAATGAAGGTGAATGTCGACAAATATGCGGAAATGGTTTCTGTTTTTTCTATCTTATTTTTTTATTTTCTATGAACGAAATCCTTATAATTTATAGATAAATAACCCACAACCAATTGAATGGTAATATAATTTGCTTGCAATAATGTTCTCCTGAGCTATTTTGATGCTCAACCTAAAGTTATCAAAGACAAGCAGATTGGTGATATTGGTGATAAGAAATAATTCTTCGATAATTTCTAGGTGGTCGTCGAAGAACTTGAAGGACGTATAGCAAATTGTCATGAGAAGGGCGTAGAAGACGAAGCTGGTTACGAACGTGCGAACCAAGCCTCGGCGACGGCTCGTGTCCTCATCGGGCGAGCATCGGCAACACCGGCAGGAAGTAAGCATGTAGTTTCACACTTACGTATGTTATCCTGTATCCGTATTTTCCAGTTTATTTTTCAATATAGCTCGGTTGTGTCTCTTCCGTATTGCCCGTTTCGAAATGTACTTGAATACCCAGCTAAACAATATATTTATCCTAAGATCGCTCCGTAGCTGCATTCTTTTGAGATCAATCACTCTATCGGACCCGATCCGAGCGTTGTAACCAATAACTTTCTCAATTACTGGCATTGTAAACCCAATTGTAGTTTAGCATGGTCAGCACTCTGACCGCTTTTATCGACTACAGCCTGCCAACTAATCGAATTTGCCCGGGCAGTAAGCTAGCTGAGAGGCTACTTTCGAAGGTGGTTGCCCATTATTAAAGTCGCCGATACATGCTGTAATTTTTTTCTTGCGTTGGCAACGCAATTTCAGACTTTTGTTTCAGCAAGTTGCAACGTCTATGATATAAAGCACGTTTGAGATAAAAGTAAAAGGATTCACGTCTAATAATACAACTGAATAGTCAGGAGTGGATAATTGGCAAGTCAGAATAGGATTATTGCATTGCGAGTGAACGTGGGTGATAAATGCTGCAAAATATTAAATTTTCGGCGTGCAATTTTCAAAATGTCGCAGAGAAAAGTTCAAATTTTTGAACTTTCTGCAACATTTGCAGGACATTTTTTCCGTCATTGTTGCAGAACATGATACACGCTAAATTTAGTCGTGCGCTGATAACACAGCAAAAATTGTAAAATTACGTTGCCAGCGCGAGAAAAAATTGCAGCGTGTATCGGCGGCTTAAGAAAAAGGACGCTCTTATAGTTGGGATTTTTTTTTGTCTTTCAATCGACCATAACTGCATTCCTTCTCCATCCATCAAGGCAAATTCATTCATCAATCAAGGCAAATTCCCACATGAACTGAGTTCGTGTTCAGCATTAAGTAAGGCAAATTGTGTGCCACGTAAAAAAGTGATTCAAGAGCTCTCAAAGTTATGCTTTGAGAGCTCTTGTGTCAAAATTATTTGTCAAAAGGCATACAACGGGCTTTTTTCTTGTAGTTAGTAATCGGGAGTACTTTAATAGCTTGCCCCTTTTTCTTTTGCAGAAAAAACAAAAAGTCTTCGAGGTCGGACGCCAGCGTCAAGAGTCCGAACGACAGCGTCACGAGGTCGAACCCCAGCGTCTCGACGTCGGAAAGACAGCTCTGAATCTGAAGATATTCCGAAGAGTAAACTTATGACTGCAAAGAAATCAGCGAAAAGGAACAAGAAAAAAGTTATTGAGTTTGAGAGCGATGACGAAGAATCGTTGGACATGTTTGCCGAGGAAGAATGGGACGATGTTTTTGTGGACAAGGACTCGGATGACTCTGACAATGAGGAAAATCTTAACCCAAATGTTCGATCGATAAAAAGCGCCCAGAAAACCAAGAATACCAGGAATACACCAGCAATGTTGTCAGGGAAGAAAAAACACTTACATATCTGATTGACATAATGATACTAATAATGTGCCTTTGTCTTAAATTACACGTATTTGCTTTTTCTAACTTTAAATCAAAAGAGATTGTGAATCATCTTGTAGCGCGTCACTCAAGAGAATGTTGAACTCAGATCTTTGAGAGCAATTGTTGTATAAATTTTATCTATTAATTGCTCAACACAATGTTCAGCAATTAATATTTCAATCATTATTATCATATCGTGACTTCCGCTTAGGCAGTACCTGTCACAAACCTGCACCTTAGCTCACCACCTGAATCTTGGTAGCTCAATGGTTAGAGCGTCCCACCGGTCATCATCAGGTTGCGGCTTCGATTTCCGTCCAGGGCTCAGAAATCGTTTTACTGAGGAAACGAGCTTGACGAACATCCGTTGGTCGTCCAAACTTTATCTAGCAAGCATTTCACCTTGGCTCGATTTTAGCCGTTGTATGAGCCCATGTTTCAATGCCCGCCTACTGGTGGGAGCCTACAATATTTGCCAGGCACCGTGGTGATTGGTTAATTACATTTTACCTCATACAGTTCGACAAAAGAGGCGAATGTTTATGAAGCCGGTACATGGTTACTGAGCATAAAGTTACATGTACATGTATATTTCGGACGTAATATATTGTAAACGAGAGTTATTTAACTGATATCCAAACACCGAGAACTGAGTTGAAAAACGAGACGATAGCCGAGTTTTAACCAACTTCGAGGTGTTTGGAAATCAGATCAAACACGACTTCCGAGTGTATGATATGGCTTCTTAAACGAATCCGTATTTAAGGAGAAAATTGGATTTAAAGTTGTCGAAATTGTATGCTAATTAAGGTCACATATCCAAACGCCATCTCGGTACTGATTTCCTTTGTATTTTCTTCATGAATTATTGAGTTTGAGAAAATCTAACTCAACAGCTAGGTACGAGGAGAGTTTACTCGAAACTCAGTGATGGTTTGCATTGTCATCTGGATCAGAAAAATCCTCAGTGTTCCAAAACTTTCTGATCATCGTGCATGTCGTATACTTGGAACCTACACCAAGTAATTGTTCGTGGGCAGTTCACAAAGTTCCTAAAACAGTTTTTAATTTCTATAATAATAGCAAAACGTTTGAAAGATGCGAAACATTACGATTTGCCAGGACAAAAAACTATCCTTGTTTAAAATTTTTCCTTGGTGGACTTTCCAATTTGATAAAGACCGTAATTTACTATTTTGGAAAACCGTCGAAGAGACCTATTTTGCATTTAACGTTGACAAAATGAGTCGGCATTTAGTATCGGGGTATACAGACACGAAGCGAAGCCGAGTCTCTTTATATTCCGATACAGCACGGACTCGAATTTTGTAAACTACTTATAAAACCTCCATTATTACTATGTTATAGATTTAGTTAATTGCTGAACAGTGTGTTTGAACAATTGTTGAACATGTGGGAGCTTTGTAAATATCAGACGACTAGAGGACGTTCGTTAAGCTTGTTCTCTCTGAAAAACGATTTCTGAGCCCTAGACGGAAATCGAAGCCGCAACCTTCTGACTGGTGAGACGCTCTAACCATTGAGCTACCATGACTCAGATGGTGAGCTAAGGTGCAGGTTCATCATATGTACTGCCTAAGCGGAAGTCACGATATGATGATGGAAACAGACACTGTCTGTTCAACAATTAAGTTCAGCCGTTCTCACCACTTGTCTGATATTTACCAAGCGCCTGCACGAACTAAACTTGTATTCAGCCTTCAGTAAACCTCAACTTCTTTTGAGTTTTCCTCACGAATTATTGAGTTTTATAAATGTAAATACATAATTATGTATTTAACTTATTTATAAAATCCATAAATGATGGATAACCGATAGAAACATGATTTCTGTTAGAGTAGGAAGATGGAATTATACCATTTGCTTACGTCCTAAAACCTTGAGGCTAAACTGGAACGTCTAGCCGTTTAATCTTTTTTCCCATGTTCATCCTTCTTTCCTTGGTGGCCTAACTTGAAAAATACCGACACTTGGACTGTCTAGTGTCTGTAGTCATGGTCAATTGAAGTAAGGTCAGGAACCTTGGCAAATTTCAAAGCATTTATTAATGAGCTTTATTGAACATTTATTAACGGTTTTTAATGATGAAATTTATTGAGCATTTATTAATGAAATTTTATGTTGTTACAGTCCTCACCATGCACAACTCTTGTTTTATGCTTAACATTTAAACAGAAAGGTCGAGTGATTGAGCTGAACGCTGCCACGGGATGATTGCTTCATTCCAAAGATACATTTTACTCACCATGCACAAGTTTGCATAAAGGTAAACAAGAAGACAGAACAAGAAGACTCTTGCCGAGTTTCCGAACCATATATGGATTGACTATGCTTTAGTTTTAACCAGGTAACGACGGAAACGGAAAATTCCTTTTCCCAATATGAACTTTCTAGTTGTTAATTCTTTTCAAAAATTTAAATTGTCTTCTCTGCTAGACACTCCTGTGGTTGCTGTCGTAATTTAAACAAAATGACTTTCACTTACTTTTCAAAACTTTTACCAACTCCTCGCCCTTATCATGAAGACACGTTTTCTTTACCTGCAGACAAATTTTAACGGTTCACAGTGGTAGTAAAACTTTTCGCGCCATTTTTCAAGGAGAGAACACTAAGCAGACTGGTAATAGGAAACCACTGATTGGCTGAGTTGGAACAACTACTGCATTGTGAGATAAATACGACAACAGTATCTTGAAACCATGGCTAAACTCAATTTTCGTTCAACATCGCTTTATTATACATTTATCTAGGTGACTAATTTGTTTGTCAAATATCTCAATCAGGCACGTCGAAACGCTCATGTTGGTGGTTGAGTTCATTCTCGTCCCCAGAGCTCTTTCACCCTAAACTGATAACATGGCGACGAGAATGGGTTGTGCAGTACCCCAAGAACAATGTTGTTAGTAACGTTATTCAGCCATGATAAAGATGTTGCCAAGGCATTGTGCAATCATCAATGCTGTTACAACAGGTTCACTAGGTCGAACAATCAATAATTGTGAACCCACATGGTTCTTTTATCAATGCTGTCTTCTCCAGCTCCAACAACCTTGAACTGTTATTGCTCCACCATTGCTGAACAACGTTGTTGAAACGACGAGGAATCTCACAGCTGGTTCGTCAATGTTGTTGCAACACTGTTCAGTGTTGCGCTGGATATTACGTCACAGAAACAGCCCTCTACCTACGAGTGGTCGCTTCCACGGCCTTGTTGGACAACGTGGCCAAACGAAACATTTGTCGCTTTAAAAAAGCCTGGGCTTTGCTGAACAGAGTCCACACAACTTGCATTGGTGAAAGAACTTAAGCCACCGTTTGCAATGCAATTTTATTTTTGTCGCGTTACCAGCGCGAGACAAAATTTCAATGTGTGTATCATGTCCCGCAACAAAAAAATGTTGCAGAAAGTTCAAAAGTTTGAACTTTTCTCTGCAAGATTTTTTTGCACGCCTAAAATTTATCACCCACGTTCACTCGCAATGCAATAATCCTGTTCTGACGTGCCAATTATCCGCTCCTGACTATTCAGTTATATTGTTCGACGTAAATCCTTTTACTTTTATCTCGCACGTTCTTTATTTGATAGAGGTTGCAAACTTTTTTTGCTGAAACACGACTGGGAAATTGCGTAGCCAGCACGAGAAAAAACTGCAATGTATCGCCGACTTCAGTCATAAGACGATTTAATGGGAAAATTTGAAATTTCGCGAGGTGAGCTAAGCTCCCGTGCTGGTGCAACTTGGTTTATTGATGCCTGCATTTTGTACATATCTGATTGCTGTTGGTTACCAATTTGGCGTAAAGTTAAACGTATTTTTGGTTTATCGAAGCATTGCGAATTGTGAACTATGAAACAAAATTAGTTCAACAGTTCAAAAACCGTCAAATAAAGGAAAACATAATACAAACGGGCGCCATTTTTAAATTCCGGCGACGCTACCTTCGTCCACTTCGCTCACGCTTATCATATTTATCGGATAGTTTATAGTCCCCATTTCTACTTAAAGATCCCTTGATATCCCCTCTTCGTCCGCGTTTCTCCTTCAACTTAGCAGTTCTTCTGTCTCTGCTCCGACTACGACTTCGGCTTCTTCTGTAAGGCGATCTACTTCTGTCACGCTCCCTTCGGTATGAGTTCGTATCGCTTTTCGATTTGTATAATTTTCTACCGGAAGCCGATCGGATATCTCCGTGTTTCTTTCGGCGACGGTCGTCCACATGGTCCACATGTCGGCGTGACTGACGCGATATTTTCTCCTTCCTTTTTCGGCTTTCTTCAGTTGAGCTACCGCTGTCCGCACTTGCCGAATCGCTGTCACTGCTATCGCCAGACTCACTTTCGGTTCCCGAAGCACTTTGGGATTTCTCGCTCGAGGGACTGGGCGACCGTCCGGTAGGTTTTTGATTTCTGGATTCTTTCCTGACGTCTTTCTTGGCTTCCTGGGTTTTACTAGACTTCTTGTTCGGTTTAAACCCTTGACTACAAAGAAGGAAACAGATTTCAAATTAGGAATGTGAAGTTATAGTATTATGACTTTTAGAGTTCTTTCTGATAAGATTAAAACTTAATTTTCAAGTTATTATATCACGACAGCATCGTTCCCGACAGTACGAATGTTAATTTTTTATGCCTGCCTTAGTGAATCTCCTTAACGGCTGTAATGGTAAAAATATGCCCAAGTTCTTACGGTATTGTTACCACTGTATCGAAAGAAAATTGGACAACGACTAAAAAACGGTTTCTGAGCCCTAGACGGGAATCCGTCCTCGCAGACTTCTGATTATCGGTGACACGCTCTAACCGTTGAGCTACCAAGACTCAGAGTATTTTCATCATTATTATCATATCGTAACTTCCGCTTGACTGCATCTTAGCTCACCATCTGACTCTTGGTAGCTCGCTAGTTAGAACGTCTCACCGGTCATCTGAAGGTTACGAGTTCTATTCCCGCCTAGGGCTCAGAAATAGTTTTTCTGAGGAAACAAGCTTGACGAACGTTCGTTGGTCGTCAGGAGAAATCTTGCCGGGTTTGGTTCAAACCTTGAAAAGTGTTAAGGATTTCTTAGTTACCTTTGCAGTTTGGTGCTACCGTTCTTTTTCATATCTTCTCCCCGAGATTTGGCTCCCTCAGTTACGGGTGAAACATTCGAAGATGGTGAGCCTGAAAAACAAAAGGAAGTATAGAGGTTACGTCTTCGGGTGCGTGGTAGATAGAACTCCTAATTTGATCATTACCTGGTTGCGAAAAAGTTGAGCCACTGGATTTATGTTTGTTTTTTTCGTCAACAGCTTGTGTTGACTCGGTTTCCTTCGGTTTCTTAGCAGGCAGGATTTTCTTCAACCGGTCAACGGCTTTGTTAAGAATCTGCAACGATATCTGCGAAAAAAACAGGAAACATTATTGAGATTTTAATTCCATCTCAGCCCATTTTACTCGTTTTTGATTGTTCTCTCACTTTGGCTTTACCTTAAATACATGCTCAAGTCCCTCATATAATATCATATAAGTTAAACAAAAGACTTTAATGAGTTAAGTCATTTAGGGACTGCTCATTATTTACGGCAGGAGTTGGGGCCGATGAGAAATGTTTAAGAAGCTAAAAATTTGGCTGCCCCAACCATTAATATGGAAAAACATTCAAAATGAAGGGCAAAAAAAAATTACAAAACTAGAATTTCAATTTAAAGAGAAAAGTTTAACCCATTCACTGCCAGAGATTGTATAAGTCTTGATCTGTTGGTGAAGAGAAGAACCAAAGAGCAAAAATTCCAGGCAAAGACGGAGACAGAAATAAATACCGCAGCTGCATTGGAACATAAAGGAACATTTCTGTTCCATCCTCAGATCGCGGCTCGGTGGTTCAAATACAAATGCGATACCTTGAAGTGGAAGTTCTACTTCAAATCTTCAGACAATTCATTGAAAACCCGTAACAAGCATCTGGCAGCACTAACCTTAGGTCTTAGGTAGAGCTTCAGTAATGTAAGGCAGACATCCTAGAACAAAAGGAAAAGATATCGTAAGAATATGGACTTGCGACCAGAGTTTTATATTTTTACAGAATATATATGACTGAGATGGTGAGCGACCAGAATGTGGAAATCCTGCAATTTAATCGATTCATAAGCGATCGGATATCACTCCGTATTTTCCGCTCAGGAGGAATTTAAAAACCTTGCTTATATCGGGTAAAAATTAATGTTTTTAGTAAAATGTGATGCAGAACATGAAAAAAGCGTGAGCATTAGAACATAAAGATTATGATTTGAGCCTCTTAGACTGAGGTGAACGAATGGTGTTCGCTGTGGTAAGGTTGTCAGAGATATATTCTGGGACAAGCTTATCTATGGCTTTAAACAAAAAGGATTTGAATTGGTTTGACCGTCTGACACCTAAGGTAGCTCAGTTAAGATGAGTAAGAATATCAACCGATCTCACAGTCGAGTCAGATCCAGTAATAATACCTCTAGATCTATTTTCCAATGCACTCCATTAAGCGAAAGTTTAGATTGCGCACGTAGACTTGCTCGAGAATATGGTGATAAGCGAGAAGCTTGGAATTCTGCAAAACAAGCTGCAAAGCTCGCTGTAGCGTTTCACAGAAATAGTTCATGTCTGTATGGTCTCCCACATGAAAAAAATCCCAGCGAAAACCCTACCGAGGTCACGACAATTTTCAGAAGTAATGTAGAAAGATATCCGATGGCAACCTTAAAGTGTCTGTGCAATGAAAATTAAATATAATTAATGAAAATTAAGTTCGTCTTATTTAAAAGAACGCTTGAAACTATAACGCAACATTTTTTACGCTTTTTTCGGTAACTTACTTCGTTCTTGAGATATTAAGATTTATTCGATATGTAAATCACAACCTGCATACGTCACACTGTATAAAGAGTTTTTAAAAAAAAATCACGCGTACCTTTGAAATTATTCTATTGACTCCCTAGAAACTTCGTCTGTTTAGTATTATGAGACAAGTACACCCATATACACAGTTTCCTGGGACATTGTGCAGTACTTGCAACAATACTGCTAACTTTACGACATCTGATTATGCAGTGTGACGTATGCAGGGTTTAATTTACATATCAAATAAATCTCGATATCTCACGAACGAAGAAAAATATTAAAAAAGTATAACAGATGTTCTGCTATAATGTCAACAGTTCTTTCAAATAAGACAAACTTAACTTTCATTGCACAGACACTTTAAACAATATTTTTTAAAAGTTGATGGTTAATTATATTCTCAGCGCGGAACAAAACATGCGAACTGGACCAATCTGACAACTTGGTATAAAACAGTTTAATACTCCAACTTACGTAAGAACTCAAAACTAAAGGCTTTCCCGGATTCTACTGCTTGTTTGTATAAGATTCATGTTGATCATGAGAGATATAGTTCCTCATACAAAATAACACCAAATATGGTCCCAGTAACCAACAAACTTACTTCAATATCCTCGATTCCACCATCGAATAGTTCCCACCAGGGGGGTCGAGAAGGTAGAGGTATCTGTGAAGAAAATAAAACATTTTTTGCGTTAAATGTCCAGGAGTCGCGAGAATTAAAAAAAAATTGCGACCAGAAATCACGCGTAATGTCACCATTCGAAATTATCTCGTAAAAGTTAATAAAGAACTAATAGACTCATTGTCATCATATGAGGCGTAACACGGTGTTTGGATGTTAATGCCCCGTCCAAATGTACAAAAGAAGGGCCAAGCCCCTCCTGCTGGTAATTTATGGTAATGGTGAGAAATCGTTTACAAGGTTTAAGATTGCCGGATCCAATACGTATGTGCTGTAAGACTACTGGGGTGAAGAAAGGGTCCAACTTCGGGATCCTTTTAAGGAATTTTTCGGGGGAGAATACCCCCAGATCATTCCTCTAGTCGCATCCGCCTAATCAAATCATCTTCACATGTTAGTGGAAGTTGATCGTCCAGGTTAGTGTAGTCTTGAGAAAGACTTTTGGTAGAAGTGACTGACGTTTTGAC
>JBAHVQ010000142.1:269860-290345 GCA_036872915.1 Nanipora kamurai
CAAGTCAATTTTAAACTAAAACAGTTCATAATTTCCGTAAAACATATACTTATCAGTAATATTAATGTTGTGAGCTGTGGTAAATTGAACCACTGATTTAGACCGACTCAGACGGAAGGGTCATATATGAACCGTCAGTGTTTTATTTTTCTATTTCAAGGCCTGAAGTTGCAACCGAAGGGTCACCAATGTGAACGAGAATTGTATTTTGCGGACCACAGTTTCCGAACTGGTGACCAGAAGGTGACGTACATAAACATTTAGTACATGGATATTTTACATTAAAGACTAGCTATAAACCTGAGAAATGAGCTACCACTGAGTAACCTATCAAAGATTTGAAGTAATCTTGCAAGATTTTTTTTTTGTGCATGAACCGTTAAGACTCCTCTCATATGCACAAAACGTGGCCAGGAAATCTAGTTTTAACTGTTCTACCAATTGAAAACCATGACAGAAAAAAGAAAATTTGCAACTTAAAGGTATGATCTGTCAACCAATCTTTTTTTCGGTTAAAGTTTCCACGGGTGGGAACTTTCGCATAAAAGTAAATTTCAGCTGAGGTATCTCTTCAGTCAACCCTCTTTAAACATCTTTACCATTTTGATCATTTGGGGTTCAGTTACAGACGTAAAGTGCTGCTGCCCCTCGTTGCTATTTTCAGTTTCACTACAACAAGGGTAATTAAACCACGATTTACCCTTTCTTGGCGGGGTCAGTCTACTGTTGTTTTACTTTAGCTAGTGCCTGCTGATCTTACTTGTCTAGAGGAGACATCCTCCCATGAAAGAGTAATGAGTTTGTACAATGGGATTTGTTATTCAATAACATTTGTGTTGTTTCTGCTATTTTAGTCAGTAGCACCTTGAATTTATGACTACAGTCGACAATACCAAAAGAAAATCGTAGAGGACGCATAAAAACGAATGGATTTGTAACACCCCAGTTGTGATTTTAATCATAGGCCAGAAAAAAAACAAAAAAAAACTGTACAGTATGGAACTGGATGGTGCATGTTGAAATTTGTGGCTATGTCAATTTCTAAATAAATAGAGCAAATGTACTGGAAGCTGTAGAGACTAAAAGTTGCTAAGTTGAGAAGAATTTGCATGGAGTTGTGCTTTCAGATAAGCACTTCGTAACATTGATGTAATCACTGTAAAAATTGTGGACTTTCAATCCATTATACCTCCTTGAATTCTTTCCATCTTTGCCCAAATACCAATTTCATCATGCTCAATTCAGTTACAATATTTTTTTGACTTCTGATGAAAATTTAGAGTCACACTGGAAGCTGGATTTAAGCCCACTGGCTAACTGTTTGTAAATCGGCTTAACTCGAGCATGCATTAGGGATGCACAAGTCTAACCAATTAAGGAGCAAGGGCAAATTTTAGCATTTTACTCTGGCCAACACCACAGAATTTTACTCAAAGGGACAGGCCCTGCCAATAAATAACACTCACTCACACCCAGCCAATAACCCAGATATATCCAAACCAGTCTCGATACCAGCAAATCAGAATGACACACATGGCTATAACCACGTGAGGCCAACAACTGACTGGTCAACAAACCAGAAGAATAGGTGATCCTGATTAACATTTCCCACTGGATTCTAAAGATACCTGCATCTGCCATGAGTCCCTTTGTCCCTCAGTGGGTTAAACACAAAAATTCTCTGGAGCTCTTTGCTGTTTGTAGAGAGGTTACTTTACTTTCAGAAATATCATTTTGTTTTCATAAAAAAAAATATCTTAAGAAAATTAGGGAAGCAAGCAACTTGTTGGTGTTGTGTTAGTAATGTTTGACCCTATCTGAGGCCTGTTGGCTTGGATATCTCTGACTATGTTAAAAACTTTCAAATTGCAATATTTGCTTCTGCCCCTTACAAATTGCAACGAGGCATCATTGTCTGCAAACTGCCAATCCAAACAAATTATTTTCAGCATATGGTTTTTTCATCTTCTATCCATATCTATCCACATTTGTCTGGGAATATTGAACTACCTAATACATACTTGAGAAAAATTGTCAGTCACCTGTGGAGATACCAGTAGGTTGAAAAAATATAGCATAACTTAACAGGAAGCTGTTTTTTGAAGACCTGAAGGTTACTGTTTTTTTTTAAATATATTCAGAATGATAGAATCATCCTCAGGGCATTATGAAATGATAAATTCCTGTGGCAGGGAAGGAGTTGAATATCTTTACAACTCTGTTGCACTAAATCCTACTCAGAAGAGTATAACAAAGTTCCTTTCTCAGACTCTCACTTGGTGTTTCCTACACATGCTGCAACATGATGCTAAATGTACAGGAAGTAAAATCTTGCCTTGGTTGCCAAGCCAGCTCACTGCTATATCATTAGGGCCTTATTTGGAGTGAATATCAAACAAGATATAAAACTAAAAAACATGTAAAACTCCCAGGTTTTAAAAATTTTTCATCCTACATTTTCCTGTTTGTACTTGAGTTTTACTTTGGAAAAGACAACAAAGGCTTCTCAAATTGCAAAATGCTATTCTGTATTCTGTTGGACCATGGTTTACAAAAAAAACGACCAAAGGCATTCTGTGTTCATTGTATAATTTTCTGCCACATTGTTTTCTTAAGTTTTTTGTGAGCCAAGCCTTCTTTGCAGCATGCCTCTCTTTATTTCACCAACTACAATGGTCTTGGCAAGATAAAAAAAAATGAATTGAGATTTTTGGGAAGGCTAGTTGTTAAGGATATTATGAGCTAATAACCATTTATTGGTATCAGCTGATCAAGTTAACACTACTGGTTACAAGTGGCTAACTGCTGGTTGGCTTATTCTGTTTCCAATCCTTCCATTACCTACATCTATCAGTGAAAGCACCAATCTGTTATCTTTTTCCATTTTAAATTAACTGTTTGTGTACAGTTCTTGATGTAAAATATTGCCAGAATGAAGTACTGAGTTCCCTGTAAAGCTAGTATCACTTTGGTAGACTTAGGCCCACAACTAAAACTGCAAAATTCAATTTATTCAATTGATGGCATGCCACAGCTAAACAGACTTAATTTTCTTAAGGGCTCATCCATACCACTTGTATAACAAGTTGTTTAATTTGAATCTACAGAACTACTTGTGTTCAGACAGGTTTTCTACAATTTTTCTCTGGTTAATATGCCAGGTGACTTCAATCATTGACAGCAAACCTCTGGACAGAAAATGGCTCAACTGCACTTCTATCGAGAGATTTGAACAGTGTGCTACCTGATCACATATTTGAATTATTTGAATCACGATCATCAGCTGACTTAAATGATAATCTACTGACTGGTAGTAATTTGGCTTTTTTTGTCCAGGTCTCTAGAAATGAATAACATAATAGACTGGAAATCCACCATGAAAAGAAACTCTTCCAATAGCTTTTTTGACTATTTTAAACCAGTAACAACTATTGTATTTAAAGCAAACCCAGTCACTCATAAACACCATACATATTACATTGCATTAAAATGCACATGCTTACCATAAGATCCACATCATGCAAACTTTATTCAAATAATTAAGGCAAAAATATTACAGTAGTTTAAATGGTATTAATCTCACTGACCAATTGAGACGAGTGCGCTGCCATCATCCAATCCCAGTTGCCAGTTGCCTTTTGAAATGTCAACAACAGGTTGAGGATGAAGGACATTGCTGGTGCATTTTCTTTGATTTTAAAAAAAAGAGAGTCAAGTCAGACATGGTCATTTGGCAATTCGTACATTGCAAAAGTGGCATTTGGACAAAAAATACCATGATTTACTGCTGACAGTTGACAATCTCATAAAACAGTCTACTTCTCTAGAACATGTTTCAACTGGCCGAGAAACTTCTGTATAGTTCATTCTCATATGTGATACTTGGCAATATGCATCCTGTCCACTTTACATTCTTCTTCATTACTCCATAATTTAAGTGTTATGCTACAGTAACAAGCACCTACAGAGCAACCTACTGATGAGGATCTTGAAGTGTTATCCCAGTGGAAGGATACTCAAGGAACCATGTTCTATTCATGCAAAAGTTAGTGTATGACTCTAATGCCAGCTTTCATTTTCATAGTGTCTTTATTAAGTTGAGACAAAATAGCCAAACTTTGAGAACCCCTATCCAGGTGAACTACTTGGAGTTACTTTAATGTGAGAAGTCAAACAACTCAAGTTGAGGAAACCAACCCCTAGGGAGTGTTTGTGTTCTATATGGATTAATGTTGTAATGATGTAATGGTGGTATTGTGAGAAGACCAAGTAACCAACCGTTAAAATTGTTTTATTCAAATAAATGTTCAAATGTTTCTGTGCTATACAAAGACTGAGGAAGCAAAAACAAGTTCTGTTCACTATCCTCAGTCAAGTGTGCTATCCAGATGAATGTCTCGGTGTTACTCAAGTGTGAAGCCCTGTAAAACAACACAAATTAAGGTAACCAACCCCTTAAAGTTAACTGAATATCACATTGGTGTTAGAAGATTTAGGAAGCAATGAATACTAAGACAAACATTCCACTGCTTAGAACAGTTTTTGAAGATGAAAGTCTGAGTTTTACTTTCATGTGGCAGTCTCAGAGTTCAGCACATGCTTGTTCAAACAATCTGCAAGCAATGTTTCGTTGAAGTAAATTCCTGGGTGTTATTCCAACACAAGAAGCCTCAGGACAGAACACAAGTCTTGAATTATAAACAATGAGAGGTGCCTTGGTTTTTATATATGCTAAAGTTGAGATAATACTTGCAATGTGGGGTAACCAAAACTTGAGATGAGATATGCTCTATGATAAACCCTTTATCGAGTTAGATATCACTTTGTTATGTCTTCACAGTTTTACAGATAGAATCAGCTCCTCCCTAAGGCTATTGGCATGCATATGAAATTATCCTATTAAGAGGCAAAAGGACACTTTGGGATTTCACTTTGGCCTATGACAGACAATTTTATGTGTCAAGGGCATGAGCCCTGCCAGTCAAAGGGTTACACAGTTGCCAGAGATGACAATCATTCATGATCTGAAGCCCCGTTTGCCTCATTCTCAACAACTCCCCCCCCCCACCCAAATAAGAAGATACTCACCTAAGATTTCTTTTTTGTTTGATATGATGAAAAACATTGATGACATCTCTAATTCTTCGAGGACACTCCTCGATTTTGGCAGCAAGAAATAGGCATGCCATAGCATACACCTGTGAAGATGTACAGGAGAACAACCTCTGGATTAAAAAGAACTTCATGTAATAATCATTATTTGTATACTGATTTAGTTTTTGTGCAGGTATTCATAAAGGGAAAACAATACAGGGTTAAACTATATTTGAGGTATGGGTAAATTGATTTTGCTATTGATATAAAGTAATATACAGGGGTCTTGGTCTACCAGGCCAGGATACTGGCAGCTAAACTCACAGTAGCCCTCTTAGTTGAACTCCTCAGTACCCAATTCAGTTACCAGTGACCCATGCAGACTTTAGTACTTTACTCTGGCTAACATCAGATAATTTTGATCACCAAAGGGAAAATCCTCTGTGGCCAAGGAGTTTAAGAAAGATTCCCAACTTATCTCTTTAACTCCTTTGGTTCCCAGTTCATTCATAAGTGAGTGATGCAGACTTTAGTATTTTACTCAGGCTAATGCCAGATGAGTATTCCCATCAAAGTGAGAAACCCTCGATCACCAAGTAGTTAAACTTATCTCTTGCCAAACCTGTCCCTTTTATTATTTTACTCTGGCTAACACTGACAATTTCATTCACCAAAAGGGGAACCTTTGGGAAAGAACAGATTAAGGTACTCTGCAGATTCAACTTCAATTTATTTCATCACTGTTTAAGATAATTATAAGACAAATATATATACATATGCATAGATTTTGTATGCACACATTTGAGATTATCGGATTTGACTAGTTTATCAGTGAACGGCAACCAGAGGAGCAAAAGCTTTTGAGCTGGTTGCCGAATTACTATTTGCTAGTGTATTTTTTTTTGCTATTTAAAAATCTCAACATCATCTGAATCCTACCAACTTTTTCCAATAATTACGGTATCTCACATGTACCATATTATACTTTAGAAGGTAATGCTTCAGGGAAATTGGATTTTTTTGTTTTAAAATAAAATCTGTTCAAGTTGTCTCATACCAGAAAAATAGCGTTTTTGCTAAGTGTATTCACCATATTACATAAACTGTATTGAACTATACCATACTGTGTGTTGTATTTTATTGTGTTGTTTACTACCATATTCTCCTCATCAAAGAAACTTTTGAGCCAAGTCATGAAAAAATTTTTTTGTCCTCCACTGAAAGAGTCTAAGATCCTTCCGTACTTTGGTATTGACGAAATTTTAACTCCCGAGTGAACGAAAGCAATTAAATGCTTTCGTCCATAAATACACAAACAAAACAATTCGAAGATAACCAACCAACATAGCATTAATTTGGAATACAAAAAGCTACGGTAGGCACTCACTTTCTAATTAAATATTACAATTATCGTAAAAAAAAGTACTTTCTCTGGTGAAAATATCACCCCCAATTCGACCGAATATCAAACAAGAAAAATTGTATTTGCTGTTTGATGAAAACGGCTAAAGAGGTTTTTGTCACCTAACGATACAACACACAAACTTTTATTTACAGTAACCTGGAAATAAATCTTTGAAGTGCAATTCACCCTGGTTGACAAAATGAACTTCGAGAAGTACAATCCTGGCTGGGAGACGATAACAAATGAAGACGAACAAACTTACCTCAACGTCGTGGCGAATGAAGGATTTACAGTAATAAAATCGCTGAAACAGAACTTGGCCCGTAGCCATTGCAACCTGAATGTTTGTACATAGACGAAAATGGTTAGCCCAAGTGGTCAGAGTGCAATTTTCCAAAGAAATTTAGACAAGAAAGTTCTTTCTTTACCTGAGGTACTTTCAAAAGAATCCCTGCCATTTGTATATACTCGCAACCAACAATCCTCAAGTCTGTTTCTATTTCGATGTTCAATCCGTCCAGAACAGACGGTGTGTTCTCGAGCTTCTCTTTGGGAATAATGCTGTTTTCCAGCGAGATTTCGACGCTTCCGTAGTTGTACGTTTTCGGCCTGGACGACGCCATTTTTGAAGCCAACAACTGAACGTGCAACGAACGTTTTCCACGCAGCGTTCGTCGTTCGGAAAACATCACGTGAGATAGTTCGAGAAAAGTCGGAAATGTCCGATCATCAAGGAATAGTTTGTGAACCCCAGTCTTAAGCTTTATATTAGCCTTTCACATTTTGGAATCATATTCAAGAAATAGTATCTGTTCACCCACGCAAAAAAAATTACAATCAACTATGATTTTCCTCGAAAATGATTTTTTCTAAGGCCGTTGACAAGTCGATTTACCATCTTGTGTTAAACCAGTCGTCAGTCAGTCTTTACCCGATGTTACCTCATTCCCATTCTTTTTGCGTCCACTGCCCAATTAAGGAAGACTTAATTTTTCAAATAAGGTAATAGTTTCCATTTATGGTAAAAATTTCAGAAACGAAAAAATAACGCGCCAAAAAGACCGAAATGGAGAATGGCAGAATTGAATAATTTCCGCTAGGGAAAGGTTATTCTGCCTCTCAGTTGATGTTGCTGCATCAAAAATTGGGCTCGAAGCTTTTGAGTTAAGGTTGATCTAGGATCAGGGTTGGGCTTAGGGTTAAAGTTAGGGTCCGAAATTTTTGCTAAAACAAGAGGTCACTACATCAACTGACCGCAGAATAGCCTCACAATTTCACTATGGTTGTCGAAGACAAAGATTCGAGCAATAATACAGACTTCTTTAACGGCGTTCAAAAATTGCTTGATAGCAATATAAGGATTGTGAAGGTATGCTTTTGAATTTACCGATCGAAAGGTATATTTAGTATAGACATTTTAAAACGACAACTCTTTTTATTTTAAAAGCAAACATGTTTCAGCATACCTATGCCATCTTCAGTGCGAAGTGAGTAAGTGAAGATGGCATAGGTATGCTGAAACATGTTTGCTTTTAAAATAAAAAGAGTTGTCGTTTATTTAAAATGTCTATTGACTATTGTGCTGCTACGCAATTATGGATATATTTAGTATATAGTAACGTCCGAGTAGAGGTTATTCTCGTACAGTGACAATCGTGCAACGGTAATTTTCATGTTTAGAACGTCAGCTGGGTTATTGGAGGTGTTGGAGTTGCTGTGATCATCAGGAGAACTTATGCTGTAAGTTTTACTAATAAGAATGGGGAAGAGAAGAAAGAGCCTGAAGAGAGTGAAGGGAATTGAAGACGGTTGGTATTGGACATCATGTCATAGTCCATTCTCATGGGTGTTCAGTGTTCACTTGTGGGAACTGGTTACCAATATAAATAGAAAACTTGTGCCTATTCTCTTGGTAATGGCCTTCATAGCCCTGCTGGCAGACCACTGCACTAAAAATTGCAGGGTTGTCAGTTTAATTCCTAACTGAAGGCCCAATCTGTGCAACTGGTTCTGGTTGTTCTGACACTTATCTAACCAAGGTTGCCGACTTTTAGCAGAAGTCTTAAGGTTGACAGTTCATGGAATTGTTGCAACACAATGACTTTGTTGTGCAACAGTGTCAGATACTACATTTCATGCAAAGTTCAGGTATTAAATGATAATTTGACCATTATTTCTACAAAAATAATTATAATGAAATGCATGCAGTAAATCAAGATATGGACTCCATTTATCCATGTTTTGTGACTCAAACTGATAAAATGTGTCAAAATTATTCAGAAATAACTTGGTGAGAATCTGGGAGAAAGGACTGGATGTGAGTTGAGTCAAGATACTTCTTGCATTCTCTGACTTACATGGGCTTTGATTGGCTCTCTCCTGGCAGGAAGTCAAGCCTTGCTGTCAGGTGAGCAGGTTATTGAGACCACATGCAGTGACAACCTTGGTAGGTGGGAGACTTGGCAACACTGACACACGGGTGTAAAGAGTTTATGCCTGATGTTTTTTGAATATACTGTAACCCTCACATTTTTGAGATGGTTGTTTAAGAGAGGTGAGATATATGAGATGTTAACCCATTGCCAAGCAATGACAATCTGTTCTGTTTTACTCTGGCTAACACCAGCTCATTTTACTTCTCAAGAAGAAATAGGCACTTGAAGTATTAAATTTGTAAAATCAATTACATTTACTATAAATGCAAAATATTCACTGTAACGAGTATAACCTCAGGTCTCCAGCTTATTTCCAGAAAGGTGTAAGAACTCTACCATTAAGGCTTCTGGCATTCTGGTGTCCAACCTTAAGTGTTCTCCTTCCAAAGTCCCAACTCCTTTAAAACCACCAGCTAAGCTAGCCTGTGGCAAATTTGAAATGCAAAGGAATCAATGTATTGTTCGATAAATTGCCACACAGGCAAGTTAGGTTAACAAGGACACTCACAACTGATGATGTGTTACAGATAATGTTGGTTGATATGAGTGATATTACATGAGCACATATTTGTTTGGATTCTTGTCATGGTAAAATTTTGGTAACTTGGTCTTTATGCACTACAAGTTAGAGGACATACTTCAGAAATGTTTTTAAAACTCTTTCTCACCAATGGTTACAGCTTTGATGCACATCAAGAACTCAGAAAACGTTTTGGTGTTCAGTAAAAAGTTTGTAAAATCTATGCCTTGACCAAATTTCAAATTCAGCCTCTAGAAAAAAGTTTTATGTTTTTCTGTAAGGGGTGTTTTATTTTACTACACTGTAGCTGCGTTATTTTGCAAGTCTGTCTGAAATTCCAGAAAACTACTTCAAGAATGGTGTGATATTAGCTGGTAAAGTGGTGAAAGTCCACAGTAATGGTCAACTTGGTGTCCAGCACATCCCTTTGCTATGGAAAGCTCGATTAAAATGGATTTCCAAACGACGTAAGTTGACATACAAGGTTAATTAGCAGGACAAATTATGATTTCTATTAGTCTACAACTCAAAACACATTGACATTGACATAATGTGATGAATTATTATTATAGATTCTACTCTGTTAACTGTCAACATAACAGGAATTGAGCTACAAAATGGTGGTTTTGATTATCTTAATTCATTGCTACAAGATACGAACATAAAGTTTAAACTTCTTGGTAAACACAACTGCAAAAGCATCGAGTCAATAGTTTTCCAGAAGAAAGTGAGTAAAAGCATGAACTGTTCAGTTGATCCTTCCCAGACCACTTTTTATTGATAATGATGGTATAATCACTGGTATGCACCCCCCCTATATTGTCAAGAAACTGTATGCCAAGGTGAGGGGAGCTTTATACCTTACAATATGACAGCATGGATGACATTTTACTTGTGAATTTCCAGTTGCTTACTTTGATTAACACCAGATGATTTTACTTGTCAAAGGGAGATATCTGGGCCAGCAAAAGGTTAACCCCTCCCCACCCTCTAAATTCCTGGGGACAAATTTATAGTACTTTGACCACTGCCTGCTGCTTTATGCATCTTTAGTTACAGGTTGTGTATAATACAGAAGGAGAGTCCTTCAGGTGTCAAAGGGGGTTAAGCACTGGAAAGTTACAAGTACTGCATATACAGTAGATTTTTGGTTTTATAAGCTCATGTGCTCAACATGCTTTAAACCTCGACATGCAATCATCCATATAAGCATTTTTTGCTATCCTGACAGAGCTGGTTCAAAGAAATATGTGTTAATGAGGACATAATTGGGTCAGGATTTGCTGTGGCCAGTCATGTTCCATCTGTATCCCACACCAAAGCGTACAATCAGTTGATCGAAAGACTTATCAAAGCTGAACTGAAGGCAGTGAAGAAAAAAACTGGTATTTGGAAGGGTGAAACTCAAAATGGTATTTTTCACAGAACATGGTGCTGGTTAAAAAGACAATTTTTTTAAAAATTAACCTGAGTTTGATACCACAATTTGTTTTTCATAAGAGTTGCAATGATTTTATGTATATGTAAATTGATGTGATCATGGCAAATAATGAAAAAAATCATTCTGAAATGTAATTTATTTATATCTAAACTAGTTGCTATACTACTCCAGTAAAGCATTCTGTGAGTAATATTGCACTGCATAATTATTCTATAACTACACTAATATCACATTTATACCAACTCAATAGGTGGTAAAGTGTACTGAAAATAAATACTTAAGAACTAAATATACCTAAATTATCATGACACTGCATACCTAGTTCATTTTAGATTACCACAGGCTGTACATGTATACATATAGTATACTGCATAATTTTATTTTATATTGCATAATTTTTTCCCAATGTTTTGGAGTTTAACTTTATCTTCATGGTGGCATTGCATGACAGAGATGATGGATTAGCTTTTTTATGCATGCTAAAATCAGTTGATTACATATTATTCTTATCCTAAATATTAGCAAACGCTAATCCGTCATTTTCTCGTGATGAAACATCCCTTGAAAATGGAGTTAAACTCTGGAATGATGGAATAAAATTTATTACTGCAGTGAAAAAACCCTATAAAGCCTGCACAGCAGTTTTCTAAAAACAAACAGTGTAGTATCCATAAATAATGAGGCTTACAGACAGTCAGGTACTTCATAACAGTGTCAAATAACCTGTAATGTTCAAATTCTCACAGAAGTTGCAGATGCATTAAATAATATAATAATTTTATAATTTTTTGTGTTTAAGTCAACGTGAGTCGCTCCTTGGGCCCCAGTTTAATGGGTTAACAAATAGGAGCAGCATTTGCATGGCAGTGTAGTTATTGACATAGCTGTTCAAAAAACCATTGTATATGGCAACTTTAGTTTCAGATGGTGAACCCATGTTGTTGCAATACTTATGCAAGAACAGGGTCATAATTATAACAATGTTGCATCAACAGTGAACATGGTTATTATACTGTTTTGATGCAGTTTTTAGTGTTGCACCAATTACTAGATTAACTATTGTGCTAACCACATTTTTCACAGTGCTCTTGAACCATCAGTACTGTAACAGCAAGGAAAATGTTTTTACAGTATGTTTGAGGAGATGATATCACCACTACCTAAGTAAATTAAATAAGGTTGTTTCATGTGTCCTTCCAGAACAGTTTTTATTTTGCTTTTTTGCAATTTAAAATGAAATCAATGTACTGGTATTTCATGATGATTGCTACTTGGTTATTATTTTGAGAAATGAACTGAAAAGAGAAATGTTTGTTAAGTTGTGCATATTAGCCTATCCATTCAAGCTGCGGGTACAACTTAATGCCTAACTCTGTAATTTTATGATTTTCTACTGTTGAGGTTTACTAAGCTGTTTGGTTTGTAAGCACTTTTTGAAAAAATAATTGCTTGTACTAAGCCTGGTTGCTTTTTTGGATAAAAGCAGCTAGGAAATTAATTCAAACATAATCTCATACATATGGCTTCATTGCAAATGGTGCAGTGGTCAGCATTAAAATAGTGAACTTCTATGTTGAAACCATTTACCACTATTTTTTGCGCAGACGTCAAGGCCATTGTGCAAAATTCTTGAAAAAATTCTCTCCATAATGGACAGTTCACAGCAACTTTAAAAAATATAATGGAAAATAAACATCTTGGTACCCAAATTTAAGTGCAGTGAAAACGCAAGACAGTGTGTATTGGTAGGTACAATGCACTCTTTCAACTATAACAATGACCATGTCTCGTAGCAGAAATGATTATGGTACCTTCTTATAAACTGCCTTGAATTTTTACTCATATTTTGCATACACTGTTTCTTACCTACCCTCCAATGCATCAAATGTCATCCTTTGTTGAATGAAATTGCTATTCTGGTGCCTTTTAACCAGAAAAAAATAAAGGGCCACCTCAATAATAAGGTTTTCTAAAATATTTCTCAAACTTACACCTCCCTCTTCTACAAACAATTCATAACTACTGTTTTTATTGACAATTTAAATTTATCCTAACCCCAATTAATTAATAATGATCAGTTTAATGTTCAACATATCTTTCATATTCCTCATCATCTTCAGGCTGCTTTTTGGGCAACGGCTGTATTTGCTTCATATCGTACAGTCTCTCAGGTGGTGGGGGCATAATCAATTTGACGTCATCACCACTAATGTTTTCCTTTGATTTGCCCTCAACACTGTTGTGGATTCCATAAATGAAGTAGATAGCTAAGCCTAAGAAATGAAAGAAGAAAACAAATCTATATCTGCAAAATACTACAAAATCCTGTTGAGCAGCTTTTTCAAGTGGTGTTGTTTATTTTTAATTTCATCAAACTTGAAGACTTTTTGCTGAGCACTAGATGGCAAGGAGCACACCTGAGTATTTTACTCTGGCTAATACTAGATGGTTTTGTTCGTCACAGGAATGAGCCCTGGGCATCAAAGGGATAAATAGTAGTATCCTGGGTTATCAAGTCTACTGCAGTTGCAACATGTTTAGTTCATCCCACCACCATAACTGCTACAATCAAAACCTGGTGACATCCATTTGATTTTGGGATTCTTAACATGTTTCTCTATAACTGCACAGCAATAGAATGGCTTAACTCAAACAGCAATAAAGTTAGGGTTAGATGGCATTATAGCATTAGCTGTCTTACATGTTGAATCAGATGTTACTGTAGCTCCTGTGTTGGACAACTGATGCATGTGTAATCAAAGAGCATACAACATTGAAACAAAATAAATGGCAACCAACTTTGCATGTGATGACATTTCTGCAGGTGACTTTTAGTCATTATAAAACAAAGCAAGCATGCCTCTTGAAAGGAAAATTTAACACAACTGATATAGAAAGACTGGATAGGTCATGAGTCAAGTTTGTATCTTCACAAAATGACTGGAGTCTGAGTCCAAGTTACAAAAATTGTCATTTGATCAGACTTGAGCCTGACTTGCAAGAAAATGCTCAACTCTGGCAAACCATCAGTGGAAGGATACTGGTTTCACTTCTTTCAAAAACTGAGCATGCAATCAAGAAAAAATTCCCAGTCAAACAGCATTAGAGTGATGCTAATAAAGACAGCGGTACAGTTAAAGCGACTACAAATTAAAGAATATGAAAAAATTAAGGACAAGAAATCTCACACAAATGTTGTGGATTTACCTCAACTATAGTTTCCTTTGAAGCAATATTTTTGTTTCTGGTTTCATTTAGCAATCAGAAACAGCAAAAATATGATTAAGCTTTCGCTATGTTGAAGTATTTATTCTGGTGATAAGTGGAATTTCAATACTTGGGGACAAAATAAATTGTTTAGTGAAAGAAATAGACCAGTGTCTTTAGGATTTAAAATACTACAGGACCACTAGTTAGCATTAATCCCTATATTGTTTAACCAATCTGTTCTCGCCCTGCTAGTTTAATGCAGAATTTCACACAAAACTATTTTTATCAGCACCAATCAGGGACAAGTTGAGATCCATATCGAGTTTTTCGTAATGCCCAATCTTTTTAATTTTTCAAAGTTGATTATCTCTTAAATTTTTGCATAAATGTAAAGATAAAGGTTCTTTTGTAGTCATAATAAACAAAGAACTTCAATGTTTTATTAAAAATATTGCATCATTTTCAAGGAATTTTACACAACACTGTTCAATGGGAAATATTCATATAATTTTTTTGTCAAAGCAAGAAAAAAGAATTGTATGATATTCACACTTATCCAAAACTTAGAGGAATTGTTACTTTTTTGTAACACAAAAATCTAAATTTTGGAGTGAAGTACTAACAACATCTGACCACTTGGCACAAGACTGGAAAATAAGCAGTTATCCTTGGTAACTCATCTAGACTATCTGTCAGAAATATACTAGACAATTATTTTAAAATAATCAGAAGTTGTATACTTTCCTTGTTGAATGTCTTTAATTAATGGTCATATGATCTACTAAGAAAAAGACTGACTGGTACAATCAGTCTCTTCAATGGTCAGGATGATAAAAGGCCTTTATTTGAAATATTCAATTATTTAGAGTTCAAATATTCCCAACTGGAAACTTAATTCCTTTTATATTGAATCATTATGCTTTGAATGCCTACAGTAAATATTGGGTAAAGGAATATTATTTTCTTCTAAACAGTCAGTACCTTTACTAGTGACATCTTTTCAAACTCATGAAACTACAACATTTGAAAACATGTTAATTAAATTTTTCAACCATTTGGGTATCTTCAGGACAAATGGAAATCAGACATCAAAAAATGAGTAAAGGGTATTCCTATAGTTTGATGTGTATCCATGAGCACATAGAACCACACAAAAAGTATGTCATGCATGAATGATTCACTGTTTAGTCTCCCAGAGACAAAGATCACAATAATGAAGTTGCAAGACTGATATTGTACCTGCATCTTTCTGACAATAGACATAAACGTATCCAAAATATTGGAAATACCGGTTTCTAACTAACCATGTTCAAAACACTGGCTACTATCTCTTAAAACTATATTTCATGTTGAAAAAGCCTGTACCAGTAAACAACATTAAACAATAGAGCAAGAAATGTACTCCATCCAATTAGCAACACCTTGAAAACTCGACATTTGAATCATAAAACAAGACAAAATTAATCACAAAGCAATTGTCAAACTAAACTGATCATGTAATATTTTGACCTCATTTCAAACACGTCAAACCTACGTAAGGTTTGACAACGTTGTTGAAATAAAGTCACTTATTACCATGATCCATTTCAACTTGTTTTATAAGTAACTCAAATAAAGAGTTTATAAAATGTTGTTCATCAGGGTGTGTTTCCTGGGCTGTGTATTTCAAGTGAGTTAACCTTTTCCTAATGATTCAGTTTATATTGCATCAGCATGCTATAAACTCTGGTAAAACTAATCAAGTCATTCATAGGTTTGAAAGACTGCAATGTTGTCAACTTTTTCAACATTCAGTAAGGTAATTTTAAAACTCGTGTGATCATTTCACCTGTCTTAAACATTCTACTCTACATTTACTAAAAAATGATCACTCTCTCACTTACCAATAACAAGCCAGACAGCAAACCGAATCCAGGTCCAGTAAGACAACTTTAAAAGCAAGAACACATTGATCATGATGCTTGCCAAGGGAAGTACCGGAACACATGGGACCGTGAAAGGAAAATGGGCATTGTTTTTGGGCTGCAAAACCATGATTACGACACCCATAACAATCACAACACAGCTCAGAGAAAGTGTTGTTAGTGCCCATGGGTCTTCACTCCTAAGGTTTGACCAAGCTCCAATGAATACTGCACTAACACCACCCATGCCAAAAATAATCAGAGCCAAAGATGCAGTGGCTATACAGCTTGATTTGTTATCTGGGACCAGTTTCTTGTCATCTGGTTGATCCTTACTTGATTTTGATGAGCTGGCTGTGTGTGAAGAATGAAGGCTTGAGTCAAAACTGGATGTGTCCATTTTTAGATAATCCTGAAAAGCATCAGGGTTTGCTTTGCAGCAGAATACATAGCTTGATGTCGTTCCTCCGCTCTCATCTTCAATACTCTCAACACCAGGTTGGAAACGTAATGCAACAACTGAGACTGCCACCAAGGTATAGGCCATGAGCGTTCCTATAGACAACATCTCGACAAGCTGCTGAAGATCAAAGAGAAATGCCAGCAGGGCTGCTAAAATGCTGGCTGCAATGATGGCTCTAGCTGGAGTGCTTGTGGATTGATTGACATTGGAAAAGTAGGAGAACAGTAAGCCATCTTTTGCCATGGCATAGATTATTCGAGGAACAGCAAAAGTTCCCCCAAGCAGTGCTCCAAATAAGGCTGACAATCCACCAACTATGATGATATACTGGGCTGCTTTGAAGGCATGCTCACCAAATGCTGTAGCTAGTGGTGCTTCATCTTCTAGTAGACTAAAAGGAACCATCATGGTCAATACAGTAGAAACACCAAAATAACAGAAGAATGAAATCAGAAGTGACAGCACAATACTCATTGGGATGTTACGGCGAGGGTTTATGGTTTCTTCACCGGCAGTGGCAATGACATCAAAGCCAACAAAACAGAAGAAACAACTAGCTGCCCCTGCCAGAATACCAGATGCCCCATATGGTGCAAAGTTCTGCCTTGGGGTCCAGTTTCGAGTGTCGACATGCCACAGTCCAACACCAATGACAAAGATCACAACAGCCATATTGATGAAGGTGACAACCTTGTTGAAGATGGTTGAATGCCTCACACCCCAACACACAATTATTGCCATCAACAGAGGCATCGCTAAGGCAAGAAAATCTGGATAGGAACCAAGGCCAGGGGCTTTCCAAGAACCCACGTTCGACGAAAAGAAGTCCTTGATCGCACCACCAAAGATCGAATCGATGTACTCGCTTAGTCCCCTTGCCAAAGAAGCATTGCCAATGATATACTCAAGGATCATATTCCAGCCGATAACAAACGCCCAAAATTCGCCAAGCGTGGCGTAAGTGTAGACATAGGCAGAACCAGCTCTGGAAATGCGACAACCAAATTCAGCATAGCATAGACCGGCCAGCATGGAAGCGATGGCTGCGATTAAGAAAGAAAGGACGATGCCGGGTCCAGCGATGTGTTTGGCGACTTGACCAGTGACGACGTACAAGCCGGCCCCGACTGTGGCCCCGACACCGAGAAATGTTAAATCACCAACGTGAAGACATCGGTGAAGAGCTGATTCCGTCGCTTTAGACGTAATATCTTTCGTTCGTGTTAACAACGAATAAAACCTTCCGCAACTCATTTCACCTTGTTAATGGTCCTGTTGAAAGCAGTTTCTAAATTGTATATGACCAAATCTTCACTTGCCAAGCGGGAAACTAAACGATATTATTAAATTAGTGATGCCTTGTCTCTCGTCAGTTTTTGCCACAAATGCCGTCAAACAGATGATGACTTTCTCGTCTCTGTAGTTTTAGGTCTTCAGAAGTCTTTCGTTTTCGCGAAAAAACGTGTTTGTTCTTGACCAACAAAACAGAGAAGACCTGTTGTTATGGTTCATACACCGTTCACTTCCTTGTAAATAAGCTTCCCTCGACAGATTCTTAAAAAGCAGGATGGTGAAGCGATTCAACGTGTTATCCTACTGCTGTCAGTTGACTCCCTAAGGCAAAGGTCGTGAAACTTTGTTTAGGAGATGTATTCATCGTAACAGAATGACTTGTAATGACATTACGTGTACACGAGAGTATTCTTTGCTGAAAGAAATTTGCATTTGGCGGAGGTGTCATGAAAAGGGAAACGGAAGCTCAGATCGTAGGAGTGGGTGGTGCTTCCTTCAGCTCAACACAGCTGGCTTCTCAGTTTCTTACTAAACAAACTTTGAATAGTTGATTCAATGAATCCGAAATGAATCCAAACGTTTTCTGTATTCATCTAAATATCGAAGAAATGGTCTCATCCGAAGAATTATTCGACAACTTGAAAGAATAAAAAACGTTTAATTTATTTTGTTTCAGATAAGAAGCTCTTGGAAAAGAAAAAGACTTTGTCCTTTGGATGTTTTATCTTTTGATTCTTTGATCCTTACGTTACCCGGCAAAAGAAACAAAGCTGCTTTCATTTCTTTCAGTTTGCCTTTTTCATTACCTTCCATATTTTGAGACCGAATCATTATTTTTGCTGCGTTGAGCGAAGTCGTCATTTTTCTCCTTTATTCTGGCTATAAAATCATTATTTTATTTGTCTAATTTAGAAAAATCCGTTTAAAGTAAAATAACAGAAAACTGTTAATCTAAAAAACGTTTGTGTTGGAAATGACAGATGGTGTTGGTAATTTAGGTAAATATTACATGAATATTTAATATGATTCATTATTTTTCTAATTAAGGTTAGGTACAGGTAACCCGAGTATTAAACTCGATTCTCAGTAAAACCATCTCTGGGAGTACATAAAGGACTGAGTGAAATTGAAAATTCAGTTTTTTATAAAAACTAAGCGAATCGTTCGCCTTACTTCACCAAAATATGGCATATGATTAAGAATAATCTAGTCATTGTATACTTAACTATTGTTGTGGATGAGAGAATATAAACTTTCTCTATTACGACTATTGTAATACGTAAATTAAATTGCCATCATAAACCTCAATAATAACCGCTTGTAGAAACTCTGTCAAAGTCAAGTACAACCGAAAATTAGTTAAAGATTCGGAATAAGTCGTTGAAATATGTGGAATATCGAACATTTAATATCAGCCATCTTCTGTGGCCTTATTTGGCGGCAGATTCACTTGAATTACTCCCCGGCAATGCTGTTTACCACAGGTGTACATTGATTTCGTATGCAAACGTTTTCCCGTCCCCAGGCTTAGCTCCCCCCTTACCTGCAGCCCCCAAACAATGAGGCTTGGACCAACCTGTGGGAGGTTGTCCTCCCTGACCGTGATGAGCGTGTTTTTGCTGGTCGTAAGGTGGTCTAGATTTCAAATATTTTTTGGTGAATTAACCAGGGAGGTGCGGCCCTCTTATCAGCGGCTGCGAAGCTGGGGGGTAAGGGGGCAATTGCCCCCAAATTTTTTCATCATATTAATTTTCTTAAATTGGGTACAAAGCGGTTTTTCTATTAAATAGTGTGAAATTCAACATATTTTCCTTCACCCCCGGCAAATCTTCGCTACCTGAAATTGCCCCCTCACCCTAAAAAATGCTCCGCGGCCGCTGTTTGCGGTTGAAGACCTAGTAAGATCCAGGCTCAGATTTCACACATTTCCCGCATTTATTGACCGAAACTTCTACGTTGTTTTTCTTCGCTCCTCAGCAATTCTTAACGAAGATTTAATGGTTCATGTCAACTGGTCGGTCGAGTTTATCTAACCCCCATGGTTATTTCAGGTCACCAGTAGTAATTTACATATTATGTTACGAGTTATAACTCGTTTTAAGTTGTATCCCGTTGACTCTGTTGTAAGCGACCAGTCCGAAAAGTGTGTGGGTGCTTACGGGAGATGGTCGCTAACGAGAGTGGTCGCTCAAAGCGAGTCAACTGTATTCGAGAATGTGTAGAAGTAAATTTCTCTCTCCAATCGAAATCCAAAGGTTCAAAATGACATCTTGGCAAACCGCTTTCAGCTATTTATTAGCCAGTTATTCTCCGTTGCCTTGTACCCAATACGATTACATGAAACCCTTGACTGCACTGATCACATTCAATATATATGCTAAGCTTAGGAAGTTTTCAAATAATGGAGGGGAGCAGAAACTCCTTGGATATGTTGGTATATAGAGCCAACCAAAGATCGATTTTGATTTTGTCGCAAGGGCCGTTGTAAAATAAGGGAATTTGTGCGAAGAAAAACGACAAAAAAACCTGAATTGCTAAGGTATTAGTCATGAATAATATAAATTGAAAATGATTGGTATACAATCACGGTCAGTGAGACTGTGGGCCTCAATTTCTATTTCGTTAAGTTATACTTAGACCGTGAACATAAACACAAGCATAAGGACAAAACAAAAGGCAAAACAAAGGAATGAAGTCAAGCCTGCGACATAAGGATCGTC
>JBAHVQ010000142.1:290445-304297 GCA_036872915.1 Nanipora kamurai
TAAAATTCTAATTAAACACCACGTTTACAATTATTTTTAATGTGTATACATTTTTTTGGGACACCCTGTATATATTACGGGTCTTTACTAATTAGAGGTTTTATTTGTAATGTTTATTTGGGATTTCATTTGGAACATTGGAAACTGTCCAGTAAATGCAAGGTGCTTGGACAACAAATGGCTGCTTAATACAGATTTGACGGTACCTCAAAACAAAGTGGCCAATAATTGTGAGAGCTTGGGATGAAAATTATACAAACCCATGAAAAATGAGCAGCAATTATAATTTTGTTATAATTTATGCTTTTCATTGCAAGAGAATGCTAAGAGTTAGCAAGTAGTTCATTGTCTCATCAAATGTAGTTATTAAACCAAAATTTTCGTTATTCTCATAATCAAAAAAATGGACATGTCGATATGGGAGACCTTGTTACCATTAAGCTGAGATTGCATGATGAGTCTGTTTATCAGAAATAGTCTGTTGTTTGTGATCCTAAATGCAGTCCACAATGCATTGGAAGCTTGGTTCCTACCAGGTCTCTGACATAACATTAAAATGATACATTTTAAATTGAGAACCTTCTCAGAAGGTACAAAAGTCACTTGTTGCCAAGCTGACTTCATGTATGTGTTCCAGAAAAGTATTGCATGGGAGACAGTCTCTTTCATATCTCCATATAATTGCAGTAGCATGAGGGACCTCTGCTACCAAGGTAGGTTTTCATGTCTTTGTTCACAGAAATGATGTTACTTTTATGAATTGTTCTGCGAGGGATTTGGTCCAAGAGCTCTGGTACACACATCAGGTCCTGGACCTTTGTGGAAATCTGCTGTCTTAACACTCACTTATTCAATTACACACATTCAAATATGAAGCAATCTGTGTCTAATTTCAGGCATGTAGTACAAGGCTTGTCTTGATGTTCCTTTGTTCTTACCTAGGAGGGTTATTTTGAGAAGGCCGTTGAACAGAGCAAGGCTGAGCTATACTGCACAGAAGTTGATGGAACATTTGTCAATGCCTGGCTGGTCACAGAGTAAGTTAAAACTGTGTATATATACCATGACACTTTCTGAAATCTCAGTGTACTTCTGCTTAAAGTCTGTAAATGTAGTAGCTTGTTATGTGTATTAGGAACCGTATGATCTATGACTTCAACTTCAGTGAAAATATTCTTTAACCTTTAGGAGGCCAATGGGGTTGTATGGGACCAAACATTTGCTTTTGGAGAATTTATCCATGACAAATCAAGTGATAAAGCACAACTTTAAGTTTGTTGGTTATAACATTGACAAAACAGGCAAGCAAAAAGATCCCCCATCTCTGCTATTCCACCTCCCTTTCTCTTCCACTCTCCCCTTCCCCTCCCTCTTCCCTCCCTCCCCCTCCCCACCTCTTCTCCTCTCCTTTCTCCCTGTCCCCTTTCCTCCCTCTCCCCTTCCCACCCTCTCCCCTTTTCTCCCTCTCCCCTTTCCTCCCTCTCCCCTTCCCTCCCCCTCCCCTCCCTCCCCTCTCCCTTATCTCTCCCCTCCCCTCTCCCCTCCCTCTCCCTTTACTTCCTCTCCCCTTCCCTCCCTCTCCCCTCCCCACCTCTTCCCTTCTCCCCTCTCCCTCATCCCTCCCTCCCCTCCAGCTATTGAATGTTTGCCCAATTACCATATATCCACAGTATTTTAATTTTAGTTGGTATTGATCAATACAACGGTATCAAGGCAATACTGAAATATCGCCCAATTCTGCTGTAACCTGACCGCTGAAGAGATGCTCAGTAGCTTCTGATAGATGTCCGCGGATCAAACGTTTATGGGTTCAATTCTAACCAGGGGCTCACAAAATTTTCTTTTTTTCTGTGTGAAAATAATTTGAAAACTTGCGTAGTAAAATCGTTGCTAACCTCCTCTCCATTTCCTTGCTCAGGATCGATCACTGGGACAATGAGAAAGAAAGACTTGTCTTACTCACACAGAAACAACTGATTGTAGTCAGGTTCAACTTCATTACCACCAAGATTGAGGATCATCGCAAGATTCCTTTGGTTAACTGCACGAGAATTCAGACTGGTAACCTTGGTTACACAGGTTCAACGGTTGGGTTGTAAGTATCATAAAAGTGACAAATATTACAAATTGTAATAGTTTATGATCGTGATACATCTGTCTCAATCTCAATTATTATATTTTATCACGACATCGAAAGACAGCTAGCTTGGTTTTATCAAATATGTGAAGTTGATGTAGAAAGTGGTAGAAAGCACGAGATCACGAGGAACTGGCGAATGTTTAGGGCCGCATTACTTTGATATTTGATCTGTTATTATAACACCAAGGTAATTGCTGTAAAGTATATTCAAGGAATAAAAGACGATAACCGAGATCGTTAGCCAACTTTTGGTTTTTTTTTAATATCAGATAAAACACCTCTCCAGTGAGTGATCTGGCATTTCAAATTAATCACTATTTACTGTATTATGAAAATCAGGTTCAACGTTGTCGAAATTTTATGCTAATTAAGATCACATTTCCAACTAAATGCCGTAATTTTGAAGATGCCCTTTACTAGAGTAATGGTCTAATGTTTCATTGCCGTGCCTAATCATTTTTGTCGTCTAAGTTTACTTTCCTAATCTGATCTTGTTTGTGTCTAAACCCCTAGTTACCAAAGCTCCACGTCCCGGACCAACCAGCTTGGTGTCAGAATTCACTGGAACGCCTCTAGAGTTCCGGGAATGTTCGATTTCTGGAACCCGTGGTCCAGAGATATCCCCTACCTCACATTGACGTCGCACATGTCCGTCGAAGTGAACGAAGCTTCTCCAGCATTTGTTAATCTTATCACCTTTCAAAAATCGTTGATCGCCGCCGCGTCTTCGGACATCAGTCGGTCGTTAGTAACAGACGAGGAACCGATCCAAATCAATGTGATCCTTGGAATCACCGCAACCATACACAACCAGAGTAAGTTGGGTTTTTCACGTGATCGAGGTGGAGTGTCCTTCTGAAAGAAGACGACATCCTCGTTAAATATTCCCTCGCTAAAGCCTGGTTAGCTTGATTGCTGATGAACTTAGAGCAAAGCTCGCACTTCCTTTAAACTATTTGCCTGTTTGTAGTATTGTGGGTTAATTTCCACAAGTAATGCCCCCGTACACACGACCAAGTTTTCTTTGACAGTTTTCCTGCGTAGCTTCAATTGGTCGTATTTACGACGAACAAATTTTCCTTGACAGTCGTACATTCGAACCAGTCGTCCTTTTGAAAACGCAAGGTCAAGGAAAGATTGGCCGATTCCTGCTTCACGCTCTGTTTGCACAGCTTAAAAAATAAGTGACCGTTTGCGTGCGCCAAAACGCGAATGCAAATTGTCTCGAAATGGGGTTCTCAGAAATCTGGGAAATTAAGCCCGCGCGAAATTGATTAAGTTGACAAATATAGTACGGCTGACTTAGGTTTATGTCGGATAGTCCTAAGCCAGGCTTGTAAATAATTACGTTGTCGTAAACGTTTATACTGACTAGTAAAGTCGGTGTGATCTATAAATGAACGACATTTCTGTTGCTCTGTAAGGCAATGTCTACCATGAGACTTCGCTTTAGTACTGATTAAAAATAAATTAAAGAAACTGGAGAAGGGTCAGAGGAAATTGTGAACTATAAGTTTGTCAATGTGCATGAAAGAGTTTTTTCGATGGGTTGATATATAGTTTATTGTAATGTCTGGTTCTTATAATTTTTGTAATTTAAATGTGAGTAATCTAATTAAATTATGCGGGTCTTTCAACTGCGGTGTCTTTCTAAGGACCGAATGTTTGCAAGGAAGAAAACATCAGGTGGAAAACGTGTAGTACATGTTTTCGTCTTGTCGCCCTCTTATCACAGGTGAGTTGCTATATCCTTTGAGCTGCGGACACTCAGATTGTGAAAGAAGCACTCTAACCATTGAGCTCAATGGGTTAAGATGGTAAACGACAGTTACATGTGTGTACAACCTGTAACCTTGTTGCTAACCAGTTAGACACTTTTAACATTGAGCGACGTGGACCGAGATGGTGAGCGACGTGGACCGAGATGGTGAGCGAAGGTTACATATGTGTACAACCTGTTACCTTTTGATGACTAGTGAGATACTCTAACCATTGAGCTGCAAGGAGTGAGACCGTGAGTAAAGTTTAGACATGTGTACGACCTGTCTCCATTTGTAGCGATTGTACTACATGGACTGAGATTGTCTAAAACCGATATATAATCTTTTGATGACGGTTGCGATGCTTAACCATTGAGCTAAACTTCAATATAGGTTTGACAATGAGTTTGAAATAAACTCGAAATATCACATTCATTCAACCTTCGTCTTGTCATTCAACTCGAATCTTGAGTTTACAAGATGATTTTTTCGGAATTTGTTTAATTTTTTAAGTTGCATAGCGTGCTACCGCTTTTTGGTAATTTAAGAGTCATCAGAAGAAGTTGTCGAATGGAGCCTCTCCTTGGTTCCTCGAGATCCTTTGATACTCCAGTTAAGTCACAAGCTCTGGGGTAACTATCTCCCCTCTGGCCAGGCTGTCTCTCCCAAGTCTTGGTCAGTACTTCATAACACCGAACTACATAGTGCAATCATACCTGACAGTCTTGAGGTACATTAGATGAACGACCTGTCGTGTGCTCCAACTTAATATTCTACCAACTGTACCAGAAGACGTATAAAAATAGCGAATCTTGTGTACCAGCTTGTAATGTTCTTTTAACCGAACCACAAGAAATTTAAATCAACAAACTTTTTGTTGACTAGTCCAGTGTTGGACCAAGAGGTCTACAAATTATTGAAAGGGCATATGACAAGTAAATATCAGCTCGTAGGAAATCCTCCTGCATGAAAGAACTTTTGAATGATGAAGATTGGTCTTTATAGCTCGCCCTCATAACACTTTCGTTCTTGAGTTATTAAGATCTGTTTCTTATGTAAGTTACACAAAAACTCTACGTCTCACTGCAAAATGGTTTGTTAGAAAATCACGTATATCTTTGAAGTTACAGGAACAACTTAAAACACTTCATGATCGTGTGGGTATGCCATAGTACTGAACAAGTAAAGTTTCTAATGACTCAACGGATATATGTGATTTTCCAATGATTCATTATGGACTGTGACGTAGAATATTGTGTTATTTGCAATTCAGCCAAATCTTGGCATCTCAAGAACGAAGTGAGATAAGGCAGAGCTCTAAAGAAAAGGTGAAACTTCATCTTTTCGAACTTATGTCTACAACCTTTAACCTTCTGATGACAAGTTAAACACTCCAACCATTAATTAACATGGACTGAATTGGTTAATCAAAGTTACATGTGTGTACAACCTGTGACCTTCTGATAACCCGTTACTGAGACACTTTTAACATTGAGCGACATGGACTGAGCAATACGGGCTTTCATACGAGAGGGTTTCTTTTGACGACTGATTATTACATACACCATATGCCTTGCAAACCAACAAAATTCTGGTACAAAAGCTTATTCAAAGTCTAAAAGAGTTGGGGAACTGCCGTAACTGAAGTAAGAGATAAAGTGTGAGTAGCCGAGCTGTATCTGATTTACAAGTCGAGCTGAACGCGAGTCATAGTAAATGAGATACAGCTCGGATGCGAATGCTTTATCTTACTAATCAAACCGACGCGTCTAAATAGCCATATTTTCAAACAATTTTTCAAGTTGGCGTGATTTTAGCTTAGTAAATTGAGGGAAAAGTTTGTGTAAATCAAGGCGAAATCTCTTACCAATTTACAGATATTGATTAAACATTCATTTCTTTTGAATTTTCCTCATGAATTGTTGATGAGTTTTAGAATGGAAAATACAGACGTTTTGAGCAAAAGACATTCGGTCGAAACGTCGTTATATTCTGTTTAAAAATTCGACAGTTCGCTAACCCTTTTGACTTCTTACAACTCGTCCTACACTACCTAACCAGCATTTTTACTAAAAAATCTGCCATACCTGTCCAATGTTCTATCCACCGAACTACTACTCTCTTAGTTTGGACGATTAAAATTTTAATCTATTTGTCCCTAATTTCAGTCTTACTGGTTTGTTATTAGGGACCAACCGTTCAAGATTGGTTATCAATCTTTTACCAATGTGAAAAAAAGATAAATCTAAAAAGACTTAAGTTTCGATCGATTTAGAGTGAAAGCTGTCTTACCCGGTAAAAAAAAATAAATAATTTAGATTGAAAAAAAAAATGCATAACTTCAATGATTGAAATTTTCAATGATTTGAATTAACAGAGTAGAGATTTAAAATGTGTTTTTCATTAGTCCTGTGTTCTGTCAATCGAGGAATTGTTCTACCAACTGAAGAACACGTTTTTAAACTTAAAGCGTATAATTTTTAATACAATTCCAATGTTCTAGTGTTCATTGTACAAGAAAATTTCGACTCACGAACTCTGTTTAGCGAAGTGCATTTCTGCTTAAATTAAACTGATTGGTTTAAACCTGGGGGCTACTTACGAGCTCGTCATAGGTGGTTTCACAAATTTCAATTGTTTCTTTATAGACATTTTTGCTCGAAACAAATAAGCGATCATAATTGTGATTGAACTGATAAAAAGCATTCATTTAACCGAAAGTTCTTCATGAATTCAGTGAACCACATGTCTTTATGGTAGTCCGTTGTTAACCAAAAGAAACTTGAGACCGTGTGCTCTGTACACTGGCACTCGAGTACCATAATTTCATGTTCGTTCTGTGGAGAAAATTCGTCGATTAATTCTGTAATGAAAGGGTGTTCCAATGTCAGATTCTGGTAACCATAGTGGCAACAAGTCCAAAACACACAACTTTACCGAAAATCTAATGATTGCGAAGTGGGAAACTTCGTAACCATTCAGCGACAGTCAGTGTAACTCTCTCCACAATTGCCGCCGACTGTTGTTGAAGTAAGGCTTGAGTTCTGTTCTTACAGTTACAAAGCAGTCGCTAACGACTTAATTTCAATTACAACTGAGTAGAAAATTGACCTGAACATGTTAGACAATGTTATACTTGCTTTTTTGTACTTTTTTGACATATGTATTCGCACGCCTACATGATATTTCGCTATGCTAGCCAAACACAACGACTTCGAATTCTTCTTTAAGTCTGTTTGGACAAGAAAACGAAACGATACCCTGTGTTGACTGAAGAGAATCAACTGGGTTTAATCCAATCTAATTTATTATTCATGTTTTCGATTTAAAATGTCATTAAGAGTTTTGAAAACAAATGAAACTTATATCACCCCAGTTAGTATTAACATATCAATGGAGCAGCTTCCGTCGAAAGACAACAACCAGGCAGTTAGTCGACTGAGCGAGCATTTTTCAACCAGTTTTTACATCAGGTAATGTCCAGCAAGTGATAGAAACAAGCGCTTGCCTCGTAGCAGTTTATCTAAGCAGCTCTACTTGTTTAGTCTTCCCATACTTATTTTTTGTATCGTTGTAGATCTGAATGATCACTTCTGGTCTCTCCCTTGAATGCCATTCAAAGCCAATAGATCAAATTGACAGGTACTTATTGAATTCAGGCTCTTGGGTTTTCTTTAGATCACTTAGATAAAACAATCTAGTTCAGTTCTGCTCCAAGTGCGCAGTCTTGTGGTCTAAAAGCTTCCATTGCCACGTGTTTCCGTCTCGTCGGTCAGATTTTACGAGCAATTCTTTGAATCACAGTGGCTGATTTAGTTGTGAACTGCAGCCGTTTATTAAACCAGGTCTACGAGAAACTCCAAGGTGATATTTAGCCTCAGCTGTCAGCGCTAAATCTTAACCTTACAAACGCGTCTGACGACTTGAAATGAAAGAAACAAGGTGGCCTATAATTATAAATGTCAAAGGATTTTGACACGGGTGATATAACGCTTTTAACTGTGAGTCGTTCCGTTGTTTTCAGAGCGTGCAAGAACTGGATCGCTGCGTAAATATTTGCCGATGCATTCATCGACAAAGGAAGTAAGCAGCAGAAATGAGCCGTTTCTGAGGTAAGAGAAGTGTTTCCTAGTTACGTGTTTCGAATCCAAGGCTTCACTTTCCGATGCTGTTTGACTCAACCGAAACGCCTGCTCATTAGTAATGAGTTGTTAATGAAATTTCAACGTTTTAAAAACGTCCTGTCGCAGCTTGTTGCCAATTGTTTATTTCGCAGCCATGTAATATCAGATTTTGAGATAACTATCTTCTATAACTATCTCCGAACTATGTTCGGAAAAAATAGATGAATAACATGAACTACGTGTTGGTTGGCGAGAACAAGATTTTTGATGATCTCGACGATTTCATACTGGATTGTCTCACTAACTTATTTTCTAGAGGCTACAATACCACATTACGGTTCCTGCATGAGCTGAGCAAATATTACATGTCTGATATGGCCAAAATGCCGTTCAAGCTTTGCCTAAGTTACGGTCAAGATGAGATTCGGTGTAATTACCAGCCGGCGATGCTCGACTTGTGCGCAACATAATTTGCCATCGGCCTTGGCTTTGTTCAGCGTGCATTATCTGTCTTGAGCCTCAAGTCGTGCATTAATTTGTTGCCTTAAACGATAATTAACTTAAGTGAGGAAACCTGGAATTACTCATGACATTTTACTCCCACTCATTGTTTTGCTTTTATAACATAGTTGTTCAAACCTGATGAAATAAAGGCTTGGTATTACTTTTTCATTTCCTCGTTTCATTGCGGTTAAACACTCTCCTTGGAACTCGGGGTTCAGATTTCTCTGAAAAACGTAGTGCTCTCGTCTGGCTACACCTTCTCTATATTTTGATACCTGCGGCAGCTAAAAAGTTCTAATTAACGTGGTTTGCAAGCGGACTGGATTATTATGTTCTTGATGTACGTCTTCAAATGTCTGCCCACTTTATTTTCCGAATCAGTATAGCTAGAGATCGGTCGAGAAATTCCACACCCAGGGAGAGAACGAAGGGTTTATTTTGAAAACTCAAGGAAATAGATATGCCAGGTAGCAAGCACATTGGTATAACCTTTGGGACAACTCAAAGAACATGGAACAAGAATTCCATCCCCGCGAGCTTATTGTTAACGGGTCTGAAAGTCGCCTTCAGTCAAGGTGGCATTGGCCAAGCTGCGGGGAGACAATTCCGAAGACACGACAAGGCACACAAAGTGGAAGATGGCGCCAGTGTCGTCGCCGACACGAGCAAAGTTTGAAAGGAATAAATTGAGTGTGCGACTTCACCGGATGAAACGATTGATACTGTAAAAAACAGGCCAGGTGTAACAACAAACATTAGCGCAGCAAGACGTTTTGTTTACATATCACCCGTTGGTTGCTCACTGCCTAGTTTGAATAGTCGGACATGGTCTGGTACCTTGGCGCTTTCCTCTTTTACGTTTAAAAATACCAAAAAAAACAACAAACAGGTGTTACGGCACTGGTCACCTTCACTTTACCGGACAGATTTTTGTGGTCACGTAGAGCCCAACTTATTTTACATGTACACTCTACCAGAATTTTTACTGTTTTAAAGTGCGCAGTAGTCTCTGCTAATGAACTTTAAGTTTTGCAATTAAAGATCGTGGTCATATATAGAGGCAGATTTTGGATTCCCACTCGACCAGCAAACTTCTTAGCGCAAAATCACAAAGCTAAAAGTTCCCGCGCTATAGGCAATCTTTCGTAAGATGGCTTGCTCGTTGTTTGCCCAATACTGTTAGATCAAATCCACCGCAATCTCTCGGATTAACGTTGATTGATTTTTTAAACCTAAAGACCACAATAGAGGTTGGTTTAATTGTGAAAACCCATCGCTGGAGAAATCGTTGCAGAATACTTGTATAGTCCTGTCTAAAATGCCACTTATGTAGATAGTCAAAAAGTTTGAGAAACTGCCAGAACTTAAGAATGCTTAAACTGACGTTTCGAGCGAAACGTGTTCCACTCCGACCAAGGGTCTTAGCTCAAAACGTCAGTTTAACCATCCTTAAGTTCCGGCAGTTTCTCAAACCTACATAGCCGTTCAATACTGCCGACGCAGGACTCTAATTTTTATAAAATGCCACTTAGTAATGTAACCTGGGTTGCTGCCTAAATAGTCCTAAAGTTAATCCCGTTTGTTTAAGTCCACTATCAGACTGCTGTGCTATTAGCTCTGAAGTTGGACATCTAATGCTTCATGCTGTTCAATATTGTCTCGTCTTGCAAAACAACCACATTCCCTCTGGAGAGTATTTTATGCCTGTGTCCATAGCTTTAAGCGTGTAAAGCAATTTTTTTTGTCATTTCAGCTCAGCCTAAAATCTGAGCTAATTTCACTTGCCTTTGAAACCAACTCATTCAAGGAATTCCTTCTCAACGTGTTTTGTCCTCGATCGTCACAACCGGAAATTGAGTAACACTTAGAGGCTTCCGATCTCGTGGGCTCGATCATGAACGTTATTTCCTTGTTGATGAAACGTTTAACTGAGAATGATTCGACGTGGGAAGCCTCTGTTTTTTACAGAGGTAGAGCTGAGCCCAGCGCGACAGTAAGAACGCTAAACATAAAAGATGTGTCTGAGATATGGCGAATCAAGAATTGTTGCGCTCCCCCATCCGTTGCCTTGAAGCAGAACTGCGGCTTCCACAGGACAGGTGGAGCACTCTTCCCATTAACCCTTGGTCCTTATAATTTCCTTGGATAGCAGGAAACTTAAGAAGGCAGCTGGTTTGAAACAGTAGGAACAAAAGGATTGTCAAATTATGGAATCACACGTCTAACTAATTTTGAATGGACATGTTACATACACACGATATTTACTCGTATTGCGGGTTTCCAGGTATCCGGCTATTGGAAATGGTTCAAAACTGATGATGATGATGATGTACTGGTGGACGCGATGAATATGTTGATGACAATGATGATGATGACAAATGTAATGACGATCTGACAATGATGATGACATAATGATAGATACAGTGATGATGATGACGACATAAAATGGTAGATGTAATGGTGATGATATGATATAATCATAGGCGTAATGATGGTGATGATGATATAACATAATTACAGATGTAATGGTGATGATATAATGGTAAAGATGTCATGATCATGATGGCCAGAATTACGACCCCAGAACAAGACAATTCTTTGGAGTTTTCTAGTCTTTAACTTCTAAATCCTCTCTAATTGCCTGCAATGCCCTGCCGTTTTTCTTGCCAAGTCTAATCAAACGTCATTTGGTTTTTGACTCGTAGCCAGAATATGGGAATACTTCGTTGTCACTTCTTGTCTGAAGCTCTTAAGGGTAATGATCGTGGAGTCGTTGTTTCCTCATTGGTGTTGTAGAATTGGTTGTCGGGGCAACACCATTAAGGAGTTGCTAATAATTGATAGATCTACTATCAAGCTAGCAGGGAAACATGTCGGAAGCCGACTTTGTTTGAGTCTTGACTACTGAATCCCGATTCTCTGCATAATTCGTGAGTTGCTTGATGAAAGACGGGTTGATGAGCAATTACCAAAAGAAACCGAACTGTGACTCGTAGAACGTTTTAAGATTGGTTTTCGTCAAGGTGATCGAACAAAGTTACGACGAAAACAGAATGGACAAAATACTAGTTTTTGCACCGGAACAATAAGCTTTGATTGATATTTTATTTCCAGAAGCCCTGATAGTCTTCACTTGAACACAGAAGACGACAGCGTATTTAAGAACACTTAGTCTATCTTAACAGGAAGGATAAACATATATTAACCGTCTGCTCTACGTGTGTATACAATGCAGCTGACTTCTGCGATGTTGTGAGTATGAACATAAGCAATACGAAGAAGATTTAGGCGTCTTTGCAAAGCAATAACGCTGATTAAGTTGTCTTTATGTGGTTCGAAAAAGTTCTTATTGCCAGCACTTAATGACTTAATTGTGATTTGGCCACTTATCTTCACCTGGTGTATCCCAAAATCTTTATCATCATCTTTGTCGTCATTGTCAAAGACTTGAGTCAAAGGTTACAGCGGTCTTTATTACGAGACGCTTGGAACGAGCCCTATTCACAGCTGATTTGGAATATTGGACCTGTTCAGAATTTTTTCGCTCGGAAGTCCAGCTGTTTCATCTTGTCAAAAGCCTTTCCCAACATAAATTTCTTTAATATCGACAGAAAGCGATTGCTTTGTTCTAGTATACTATACTTCTAGTTTGCAAAAGTGATTATGGGATCCGCCCAGCGCAACATAAACCTGAGAATACATGTGATATTAATGTTCAGTTTACTGGACGGTTAAATGCCTTTTGGAGAGCTTTTGCTTCTAAATTTAAATCTAAAAGTGGACAGATATTGAGTAGAATGGTTCATCATGCAAGTAAGGGTGTTTATCTCCAACCAAGTCGGTACCAAAATTAGAATTTGATTAGAAGAGTAAAGTTTGCGAGGCACAAGATATTTGACAGATTTCCTAGCTTTACAGAATACCGCAGACGCAGATATTCTCAAATGAGCATTCCCCGGCAACGCAGTAAAAAAACAAACGTCGAAAAAAGTTGCTCATTCATTTTGCTCTTCAGTAGCTCGGTCATCGTGTTTATAACAGCAATTTGACAATCTGCCGATGGTCGCGTCCGGGCTCGTTTTTCGTCGTGAAATTTGGGCCTCTTCCCCACTCGCCCCCAAACACTCACAAGTCATACGCCTTCGTCCACCGAAAGGTCTACAGTTCCGCCTGGTTTTTCGATGGTGGTGATTCTTAAGAAGATTGTGTAACAATCGTTTTATAAACGGGAAAATTAGGTATTATAATCTGATTGAAATACCAAGTTTACGATCCTGGCCCATCTGCGTGATTAATCCTTCCCGGCTGGATGTCTTCCATTGACGAATGAAATCGAAGATGCTACTTCAAATCCCACCCTTCTCAAATAATGTTTCACTTCCACTTCAGCGTTGCTTTGTTTATCAAAAACTTCCTTCAACGCCCCTATCCTGTTTTCACTTTGAACCTGTAATTCACGGTAGCTCTCTCGTGTTCTTTGAGATCACTGAGATGCGCCGAAAATAAGGTAAAAGGTTGAGTGATTGAATGCAAGAGTTGCATTGCTCAAAATATGTCATAGTCCTCCAAAGATTTCTTTGATGTTGAGCGTTTCTTGATTGGCCATTCTCTCAGTACGGTTTATCGGTTTGATTTCAATTCTGATTTGTACTTTGGGATTTTCCTTTCATGTTCAAACAAAACCAATGCTGAAGAGTTACATGTTAACGCAACCAGCAAATGCAAGGCATACGTTTTCGAAATTTGCTGAGAGCACTCAGAAGTAATTTGTTTCTTGATCTGTTGCCAGAGTGAGGCAATATCCTTGAGAGCTCGAAAGAGTTCGTGCTGGAGGTATTGACGAAATAAGTGTGTTCAAATGATGCTGTGTTACTGTGTGGTCCGTTCGGCAGAGGAGAAAGTTGATTGATAGCTGACTTGAAGACTGTGCTACCTTGCAGAGTTAAGGCCTTCCAGACTTGATAATTAGACTACGGTGACTTCCGGCTTGAGAAGATCAAACTATCAGACAGCAATAATCGACCGAAACTAGTTTCGTGTCCTAGTATTAATATCGTGGAACTAATACGAGAGCTGAGCCGATGACATACAAGCTGTTGCGTTGGACAAGAACTCTGGTGAGATGTTCTGTTAATTTCTTTCTGACATTATAATCCCTTGCAGTACGTGCCGAGTCGTTATTTTGTTGCGACAGAAACTACAGTCAGATATATAACAGGGAGAGTTCTAGTGTTTAGAAATTTTTTTGGAGTAATATGATCATGCTGGCTGTTTGCGTTAAACAGATCCCCATTCGTTATTAAGAAAAGTTCTCTCCTTTTACC
>JBAHVQ010000142.1:304397-319046 GCA_036872915.1 Nanipora kamurai
GGAGTAATATGATCATGCTGGCTGTTTGCGTTAAACAGATCCCCATTCGTTATTAAGAAAAGTTCTCTCCTTTTACCAAGATGCATTTCGTGGCAGCAATTTTCCAAGACTTGTTAGTGTGTTAGGGTAAGTTTAATGTATGAGTAAAAATTTACTCATTCGATATCGAGCTATAATTGTAGCTCGTGGAAAATTTTGGTTCATTGTGAGAGCTGGCAAAAACTTTCCAGGACTTGCTGAATTAAGGACTATATACTGTCATATCACTAACAACAGCTCTCATACTTTGATGGACTGAAAAAGCAGACAAAAAATGAAAAAAAAGAATTAAATTTATAAGGCACTGATGGACTAGCAACGTAAATTAAAGTTCTTTATTAAGCAGGGTGTATGAGTCTCATAAAGAAGGACTTTCATTCGAAACGAAAGATAAAGAAAATGAACAAAAGATGCGTAGGTAGCAGTTTAGTTTCATCTCCATTCCTAGGGTAACATGAGGAGCGTGTTGCATGTTTAGAGTCTGATGAGGACAGTTCAGATCGCACTCGAGCCAACTAAATTGTAAGCGCAAAATCATCAGTAAAATTTTCTAGTCCACATTATGTTGAGATCAAATAACAAGTGAAAGGGATTGATGTATGGATACCAAATATGGTTACCAAACGTGTGGTCATTGTAGGAAAGTAACCTGTTTTAAACTCGAGACTGGTTTCCCTATGAAGAAAGGCTTTCAGATTGAATGCTTTTTGATAGTTCTAGTTCATCTTTAGCTCGTTCTGTCAATCAACACATGTTTTCCTTTTGTGATTGCTTCTTAAAAATATAGGACTTATCAATCGCCCTCTCAACCGACTGTTGTTGTGAACTACTGCCAATAGTTAACGCAATATCGCCAATTGGCCAAAAGACCAATAACTTACATTCCACTCCACAATTTTATCATACAACTAATATTTGGCATTCAAGGCACGTCAAAGCTTGGAAACTTTGTTGTGGAAACGTTTTTCGGTGGCAATATTCTACAGTTTTGCTACTCACCAAATGGACATTACGTGGGCAAGTTGCAAACTTACCACATGGGTAGAAGGAATGTTTTTAAACATAAAGCTCATTCAAATCGGAAAAATAAACCGCGGCTTATATTAGCCGCAGCTAAAATAAGCCGCGGCTAAAATAACCCACGATGAGTGGACTTACACGAGCGTTTCCGCGGCATAAATTAGCCTTGGCTTATTTTAGTCGCGAAGGAATTCACCACGAATCATTATACGCGTGTTAGAGGCTTGCTTTAGCTTCTGATTATATGAGCCATGGCTTACATTTTCATACAAACGTGTCCTAATTAGTCCAGACTAAATTAAAATGTGACTAGAAATAAGGTGGCGAAGACTCGTGTTAGTAGTTGACCGCAAGTTTTTACGTGACTTAGGAAACCCGCGGCTCATTTACGTCACGAAAATAAGGGTCATGTATACCAGGGATACTACGCCGTGGTTAATATTAGCCAGATCGGAGATAAGCCGCCAATACTCGCGTATAATGGTCCTCTATGAATTTGGACCTAATTAAGCCGTGGCTCATTTAAATCGCTATCATGCCGCGGTTGATATACGTCGGGGCTGAAATAAGCCGCCAATTCTCGTGTATTGACCACTCTCACATCTCCCAGAATACAACTCGCTTTGGGGGATTCTTTGCATAAAAACAAAGGATTTCCAGTTTGTTGAACCTTTTGCTATGCTCCGATGAACTGGAACTCCTTTGTTTTTATGCAAAGAGCCCCCAAATGAAGTGTATTATGAGAGATGTCAACGTGGTCAATAAATGGTCCACCACTAATTTGTTCAGGACCTAAATAAGTCGGTGTTCCTTTAAGTCACGAAAATAAGGATCATTTATGTGTGGCAAACTGCGCCGCAGTCTATATAAGCCGGCGCTGAAATAAGCCGCCAATACTCGCACATATAAATGGTCCACCTTAAGTTTGTTCGAGACGTAAACAAGCCGCTCATGAGGGCCTCGGATGAGGGACGCCGAGGCTGAAATAAGCCACCAATACTCATAAGAGTCCACCACGAAGTAAGCCATGGCTGATTGATAACTTAACCGAAACAGCGATCTGATTGCACCGTTTGGAACTGGTTTTTGCCCGTACAAATGGACTTATTTGCAGAAACATTTTTGTTTCGCGGAATTCAAGATTTGTTTCCATGAAACATGTTTCGCGTGCAACGGCATTGCTAGAATTTCATTAAATGGGGGCGGATAACGGTCGACCGCGAGCGCAGAAAGCTCGAAGAGTCCAATAGTAATATGAACAATAGAGCCCTGCCGGTTGCGTGGGCAGTTCAAGAAGGAATGGAAAAAGTTTAGCTCAGAAAAAGACCTACTCTGCCGCAAAACTAGAAAACGATATTTTGACGTCGTTTAAAGTCTGTATACTCAGAAATGTATGTATAACTTCCACGTACAACGTTGTAATGTGTGTCCACATCATAAAATTCAGGTCGTTCTTTAACATAATCATATCGTGGTTGCTGCATAAAGTATGAGGCGGCAAACAAACGGGTCGTTTCCGAAAAATATACATTATATTCCGAAAAATATATTATATAGGCTGCTATTCGTGACCACTTCTCTCGACATATATTTGTGGTTCCATCTCGGGATAAAAGTTACAGTTCGTGATGGAATGACTGAAGTTTAACTTGAAAAAATAAAAATACCGTGATACCTTTCAAAATGCGTGCGCGAGTTAAAACGTGTCTGTAATATTGGTTACATACTTCTATTGTTAATGCACTATTCAAACTCCTTTTCCAAAATGGCGCACAAAGCAAAAATGAACGTCGTGAAACTTTCTCGCGGAATATTTCTGGGCAGATTGCAGATGCTCAATGTCAACTTTTGTGTACCAATATCAATATTATCTAATTCAGCCAGCGTCAACCCGTTTTTTCGTCGCCTTAATAAAGTGCGGTAGCTCACTAACTTCTGCAATGTGTTCTTAGCTGTGGTGAAACCGGCTGTCGAGGTGACGAATAGTACTGTTGGGAAGAATAAATTGGCGCCTCCTTCTAGTACCTCTTTCCTCTGAAGGACAGGAAAAACTTAGCTGGAATGATGAATTCTCAGTTCTTGTCCAGAGTTCATCAGAGCTCGGATGCAAGGATTGCAATTTGTACAAGAAAGAACATCATTTTGCAGTGGTTGCTCGCATCTACCCACGGAACTCCTTTTTTGACATAGTTCTACCATCTAAATCTTTTCCATTAAGGAAAATCGAAAACTCGGTGTTTTGAAGTAGTTTTCGTGACACGTTCCAAACGGAAGATCTCCTCTAACAAGAGTTACTGGAGTATCAACCTGACATAAGTGCACCACTCAATATTTTGCACATACTTTGCAACCGCCGGGTTAGTTTTACTAAGCTCTTGAGCTAAAAACCATTGAATGAACGGCAGGGGGAAAATGCCGAGTGCAGAGTACGACAGCAAGAACCATTTAATAAATCCTTCTGCGGGAGTATCCTCAGTCTGTCAGCTTAAAACATCTGTCTGCCACTGAAAAAGCCATAGTCAAACATCTGAGTTTCCGTAGCTATATCAAGGACAAGCTCTCAGTGATGTTATGGCGGTGCCTTATTGACTATAAATATACCAAGTATTTGGTGGTACTTTCAAATAAAGCCATACATCTTTTGAAATCCCAATCTGCAGGCTCACTGGTAAGTAAATATGGCGAAAATGAGCCTCGTATAACCCTTCGCCTAAGAGAATTTGCCAAAGCTAATGTAAGTTTGATTTTCTGTCGTATTTTATGAGGCTTCTCACCTTAATCTTTAATGTCCTCGTTTGAAGGACCTGTTTCCGAGTTTTCTCGTTGCCTGCCTGTAATGGACCATATGCTTCCTAATTTTCCGCTCACTGTGTTTTTATTGTTCTTTCCTGTCACTAAGTTCGTCTGGAATTTTTTTTGTTGTTGTTTCAAGAGTTTCTCTTATTCTGTCTTAGTTTGTTCGTTTTCTCTGTTGAAAAATGTTTTCGTGTCCTTCCACTGGCCTCAAGACACTTTGAAGATGGTTGTCTTTCTTCCGTATAAAAGTTCTTGGCTGGCTAGCTTTCCATTGTTGGTTATTTCGTTAGTTTTTTCGTAAGAAACAAAACCGAAGAAATTATAAAGCCTAGTTACCGAACTGGCTAGTCAACGACTGGTCGCCGACTTGCTGGTTCAGGTGCTGTCACCATTGGCTGATGGACAAAACACTTCCAGTTTGGCGCCAGAAGGACAAAACAGCTGTCCATCGTTACTAGTGGTTGCTACACACTGTAAAACTATTGTCACATCCTTAATAAAAGTACGGAATTTGGTACTAAGGAGCTTAAGAAACCGAGACGTCGATGCCAGTAAACAAAATAACTTTAATTTTACGGCCCGTGAAGCAAGCTAAACATAGGATGAAACATAGGATGTTCTCTTTCATTCTGCTAAGCACTGAAAAGCAATTCTGCTTGGTCAATTATCGTCTTTACTCCAATACAGCCCAAAGCTCTTGATGCCTTTTGTTTACGCTTCTCCATAATCCTCGTAGGTTTAAAACTATTTGTCTCAAGTGTAACTTTGTTCGTACTAGCCAATTTCTTCTTGTATGCAATGTCCATAATGCACTGTGATTATTTTATATATATAATTAACGCTCAACACTTTATACGTTTTGCGCCCGCAGTAATTGGCCAACGCTACTGCGGATTCCCTGCAATTGTTAAATTTGTTGTTACCTACGTTTATCACTTGTTTGTATTTTAGAAATGGCAAAATAAAATAAAATAAAACAAAAACGAGTAAAAAATAAAACAACTTAACTGATCACTGAAAACATGATCGCGGGCGCAGAACAAAACTATTCGGAGCTTCCATAAGTAGGTGTCAAAAACCATATCACCTTGGCCTTCAAAAACCACATGGTAACACAAACAGCTTTAATTTATTCTTTCGGGTTATACAAGCTAACGTTCCTGACTGGGATTCTCTGTTGCTTGTGATAAGAAATATCTTGGTTTTATAATGCTTTTTTTAAGATGAGATAGTCATGTTGTTTACTTTGCTGTACGATATTTATTTTTTTGATTGGTCATCATACTTTGGCAACCTTTAGATCTATCCGAAAGGATCTTGTGCTGATGGTTTGTACTTGATTAACGGATGGGAACAATTCATACCGGGTTGGCGGAGCTTTGTTCTTTAATACTTCAAGCAGGAAGAAGGGCTTTCATGTAATAGTGTAGGATGATGCGCAGGCTGGTGGACTGCCGAATGTACGTAGAAAACTTCTGACATTTCGAGCAAAGGCCTTTCTTCGGAGAATGAAGAACACGTTTCACTCTCTGAAGAAGGGCCTTTGCTTGAAACATCAGAATTTTTCTACATATATTCGGTAGTCTACCAACCTTTTAACTTTCTGCGCTGTTTCATGTAAAATGTGTGTTTAACATATTAGTTGCAAACCTTGAACTGATCATAATGGATACTTTAAAGTTTCAGCGGAGAATCTATTGATCATAGGTTTCGGTGTCAGGAGCCGGCTATTACCCTTCCACTCTCACCAGATAATTCCACTTGTAACCGTCCTTCTAGTTGAAAGTACCCACAGTGAGACAAATTGTTTAGCCTAGCTTTGGCAAACGGGACTTCTGATAGGTAAAGCCAAAGGAGGGTTCAGTCAGTTCGTCGTTATATTACAAAACATTGGTACAGTCAAAACAATGATATGGCCAGAAAAATGTTTTTGTAAATGTCGTGAGGTTTATTGCTTTGAAGGACGCAAAGCTTTCAAATTAGATCCTATCCGATCCTATCTGAAGGAAAAACCATTTACCGAAGAACGAGCAGATTAATACAAGAGGACATCGCTGATTAACCCGCTTTTTTGTGAATTAAGAGTTTCTAATCCAGGTCATTCAAAAAGGTCATTTAATACGACCCAAAGGCAGAAAATCTAAGAGATTTTTAAAAAATATTCGAATGGAGAAAGACTAGTCAGTCAGCCTTTGATTTAATAAACACGGCAAGTGAGATTGAAAAATGAAATAACATGCAAAGTATCCCGATTAGAACGCGACAGTAAAGTGCGATTGGAAATTCTAGAGATGAACTAGTGTAAATTGCCGCCCTTTTTCTGAATACCATCTTTCCAAGCAGGCGGCTATTCGGCTTTCATGCAAATCTCCCCTCCAGCACTTGGATAAACGTCTATTGAAACTGTTTCAGACATTACTTGATAAGCATCTTTGAGAAGCAGTATTTAAGAATTTAGACGACTTTCTAAAAGTTTGTGCTTTTAGTTGGCAGCGGTATATAGGTATTCCAATTAAACGAAACCACACCGCGATGTTGTATGAGCTACGAGGTTAGTAGTAAGTCGATACCTTCTGGCTTCAGTGAAAGTTTACTTTCCCTCGTTTCTAGACTACGAGCGGCCGGTTTTATTGTTGCACCATATCCAGCTTAACATTCCTTAGTCCATATTCCCACAACTTCAAGCGACTTATCTGACTTAGATATTCCCACGAGGGAAGCTAGTCTGGTAGCTGATCCAAGTAACTTGATTCATGTGAATATAAAGAAACATGAAAAAGTCGAAAATTGGGGAAATTGGCGGGGGTGTAAGCTTTCTGTTTATTACTGCTGTTTCGTCGGACGTACTTCTCATTCGAAGAAGGCTTCAGTGAGGACACACGTTTTTAGCTGTTAGAAACTCCTGAAAAGAGGTAAAGTCTATTATCACTTCAATTTCACTTCGAGTATACTTTACTGTTTAGACTTAAAAGGAACGTGTGGCGCAAGCATTTTCGAATGTTCACGCAAACTTACTGCCTATCAATCTGCAAGTTGATTCAACTTTTTCTTTGGATACAAAAGCCATGTCTTCCTGGACATTTAAGAAAGAAACGCTTGTACGCCAGTTTTGACAGCCCTTTATAGCAAAGCGTCGAGCCATTGGTGCACGCAAATTATCAGTTGCCTTGGTTAATCTGGTTTGCATGCAGAAAACTTATTGGGGAGTTGAGGTTTTCAGAGTATCAACTAGTTCGACTTGATGAACTTTAAGCGAGTTAGAGAGGAAACTATTTTCATTGGTATTTCTGGCTCAGATCACTCGCTTAGCGGCATGAAAAGTAACTCTTGTAGCAACGCCAACTGTTGTATAGACAAATTGTCCTTTGTCATCAGGTCGTCGATTTAAGAGGTTTCGTAAAGCCACAAGTATGAATCTAAAATGATCAAACTCTACTGTGTACTTCCCTATTTTGTATAGCTGCTGAAGTTCTTTTGTGTAAAGTGTTCATTAATTTCCTGTTTTTCTTTAAAACTGGAATAGCTTTTGGTCTTCATTCTGCTGACCCAACAACGCTGCATTACTTAGTTGCGCTAAATATCTCTTTTTTCCGTCTATCTTTATTTGTTTTTTATCTCTTAATGCCTCTATTTTTAGCTGTTGATCTGACCCATAACTTGGTAAAATCTGAAATCCATGATACCGATCACCATTACAGACGAAGTAAATGAATTTTTGAAACTCCACCGCTTCGGCGTCAACAACTGAGATAAGATTGAGTCAGATAGTCTTTACATATTAAAGTCACCATTTCCTTCGTTGTTTTTTCCTTCGCAAAATGTCCTCAAGAGGTGTTGTAAGAATATAAAAAAACTGGATTAACTTTTAAAGGCATGGACTCCTTGATGGAAACTGTCAGACACAGAAAGAGGAACAGCTAAATTTTTAACGGCCTGTTCGACGCTGAAAGTATTCGACATTGAGCCCTCAAATGATGTGCGTGTAAATGAAATCTATAACCTTTTGTTTCTGAAATGCTTCAAAAATCTAAATTAAAATTAAGCTTTACGAGTTGAAGACGGTAAACATCGGGTAATATTGGGCTAGAGGAACTGAAATGGTACACAAATGTCACATGTAGATAAGTTAATTCTACCTAGAACCTCCTGATGTCTGCCAAGACGCTCATCTCATTGATAAACTACAAGAGTCATTGAGCGATAAGTACTGAGTTCGTGAGCTAAGGTCACAAAACTTCTCCGTTTCTTACGATAAGATACTCAAACCATTGAGGTACTCGGATAGTGAAGGCGCGTATAGATTACACATGTGCAGCTGGCTCGTAACCTTCTGCTGAACTAGTGGATTGACAAATAGTTCAACCACAACGACTGAGGAGTGAGGGAGTGAGGGGAGGTTACAATACAACCATGCAATGACCACTCACCCGTTTTTCAGTGGTCAACTTTTTTCGCGACAGACGAATCCGACATAAGGTTGGCGGAATGGTTCTCTTCATGAAATCAGTCTTTTCTCGCCGAGCAGTCTCATTGTGGGACATATTTTTCGATTCGCGTTACCCAAAATCGGAAAGATGTTGCTTGTTCTTCAACACTGTTCAATTTCTCTTCACTCTTCATATCCTATCTGGGCAGCTATTTTTGTCTCCTCGTCAACGCTGTCTGGACATCGCCCATGAATTTTGAATTACTTTTCCTGAATTTGTTCCAAACTGAAACTTAGTTCCTCTTGTTAGATCACAGATGGTGATGACAGGCTTTCAATATGTCATGACAAATAGACCTTTATGATCGGCCGTCTGTCTGATATGTGAAACAATACATTGAGTGTCGCGGAGAAACCGAAACAAAGTCAAATTTGTAAGCCTTCATACTATAGTTTTGGCAGAGGTCATGTTGATACACTCTAGTTTCTCAAGCAGTTTTACAAGATGAAGGAGCTTTAGTTTCAATTTTATTTCATCTCTTTTCTTTAACGCCTAAGAATGGAATCTAGCCACATCTATATACTTAAACTCTGAAGTTTGAAAATAATTCAACCTACATACTTCGAGTACTTCCATACATTATCATTTTTGAGAGATGAAATTCTCGAAAGCAGAGAATCTCGGTTTCTTATAAGAGAACACGATAAGATGACACAGTGTCCCGCACAAGTTGGTTCTAAAGCAAAATATTTAAGATACAAGCACATTTACAAGCATACTCTGCCAAATGGCCTCCATTAACTTGGTGCTAATTCCTCTGCGAGTAGACAATAAATACATCTTCACTGTACTACTCGTATTGCTTGTCCTTTATAGTGAAGGTAATTTATATCTACAACTATGCAAGCAAGTAATTCTAACGGAGATACTCTGCTGTTTTAGGTTAAGAAATATTCAGCGCTCTTATCATAACAATTAAAATACCTAAGTGGCGGTGCCAGGAACTCCAAAGGGGGTAGACAACGATTGAAGGAGTCTGAGGGCGGAGTCGCTGGAAAGTATTCTTCGTGTCCATGCTCTCTTTTCACCATCGGAAAACACCCTTCCTCAAACTTCTGTCAAAACATATGATAGAATAATGCAATTAAAATGTGCAGAACCATAACAAGGTAATGTCCATCTTAGGACCTCGCTCAAGAGCTAGCTTATTCCCCTCTTCATAATTTTATCCGCAGATTTGGGCGAATTGGAAACTCCACACTTGGCTAATAGTTGGTTCGAGGTCGTCACCAGTCCTCTACCGTGACGCTTTTGAAATGATTTTTAATGCTTTTTCAGCTATGTTCAATCTGTCAATGGCGATCATATGCTAACGCTGTGTACTTGATTAACGAATTGAAATAATCCAAACAAATTTTATGGAGTTGCTTTCTTTTTTACATTAATCTTTATAGTGCATGGATTTTATCCTTCTCATTTTGTTTCTGGTTTGTTCTCGCGTTGATTTTTTGGATGAAGGTGTTCTATATTTCGGATACTGTGCGTCGAGGGGTTTAAATGCAAACTTATCTTCACTTCATTGGGTTAGATTAAAATTACAGTTAAAACCCCTATACTAATCTTACATAGAAATTTGACATTTTCAGCTGGTCGACTAGATCTTGGGGCAAGAGGAACATGCCTTCTATCTCCGCCCCTTTCCATTCGAGACCCGCTTTTGACTGTAATTTCGACAGTCGCTGCTTTTGCTTCGTACCCAATGTGAGACATCAACAGTCCAAGCAAACTATGTCCAGTGACCTTCCTTTTAAAGCTGTTACAACTTAAAGCCAAAGGATATATCTGTCAGTTCGCCAAGCCTCTACTTATTAACTGAGAATGAGATGGTATGCCGTATGGCGAAAACAATGTTTGGAGTCTGAGACATGTCGTAAATTATTTCATCAGTGAGATTTACTGCTTTGAAGGACGAAGCTTAAAAAATTTATCAAAGTTGGATCGCTTCAGTAATCTGGATCAGAAGTTCTTTACCATAACTTTCCATGGATGAACTTAAGTTATGAATTAATCCTCTGTGTTTTTTATTAAAGGGTTTCTAATCCAGACACTCGTTCTATTGAGATTTAATCGGATCTAGTTCTAACGCTTTTCCCGACAAAGCAATAAATGTTATTGATCAATTTTGTCGAAAAGTTCATCTGACCCTAAGTATCAATACAGCATAATGCACGTGTAATTTTGAAACATGTTAACATTTTGATTTAAGATTGGACTGGTATGTGTGGCGTTTTGGCTGGTCAGATAAGAAAAGGAGTATATCCAAAATTATACCATTTGCACTCTAAAACTCTAGAGCTGAGTTACTTAAAATCAATGCTCTGTTTGTTAAAGGCTGGCTTTCCAAGAAAGCATGCTATGTATCTCGAAATTTCTAGTGTGATCCACTACGATCACTTGATTATTAACTACCATTGGCAACAATCTAAGACACAACTCGATCACCAAGTTTGGAAACAGCTGCGTTTATAAATTTCAGCGCGTTTCGAAACGTTTGTTTGTGCTTTTGGAAGCCGTGAGTGAGAATATCAAATTGTTTCGTCGTTCGAGGATGTAAATCTCAAGAAACCCGAGCAAATAATTTATAATCCGAACAAAGATTTCCAGAAGATTAAATGTTGAACTCTTGTTACCTCAAAAAGGCGAAATCCCGAAACTTTTTTGTGTTCAAATGAATTTTCTTTGAGAGACTACGAGCTTGGTTATTTCAGTCCTGCAGTTTATAAAGGGATAATTCCAGATAAATGGCTTTCAGTTTGAGATGGAGACAGCTCATGGTATAGATGGTTAAACAAAACGTCATTTTAAATTCGGGTAACCGAGAACACAGCCTCATACTGTTGCCTAATTAAATTTTCATTTACCACAACTCCGTGAAGCGATAAGCATCATAAATGCGAATCCTTGGTGTTTAATTAGAGGAAAACAAACGCCACCACAAACACCTGTGCGACTGTTGCGTTTATTTTGAAGTATCCAAAAAAGCATCATCGAACCTGAGGAATTAACTTTTCACGTTTTCATCCAAATCGATTCGCCCGCACAGCATGGGACAGGTTGACATGGTGTTGATTTGAGCAAGGCATCGCCTATCAGAAATTGTTTAACTTTGTGTTATCGTTATTTCGCATGCGTGTCAATTCCGGAAATTTCAGATTGTTTGTTTAATCTCAAATAAATTTACAACCGAGGAAAGTGTTCGGGGGTTGCGGAGCAGACGCCACGCTGTAGGGTGATTTGATGATATAGTTTGTGTCAGTCGGAAGTCTGCGGTGAGATTCATCGGCTTAGCATCCAAAATCAGTTTGGCAACTCTGTAGCGGCCAAACTATTACTGTCAATCTCCGATCCAATCTCTGCGAGTAGTTTCATGCTGAAAAGCTCGAAAAACGAATACCCACTAGTATGTACAGACTTACAAATTGTTATGTGCGCAAATTGAAAGAGTTTTTTTTCTTTGGCATCGAGATCTGGTTTTTAATTACAGTGCTGATATCTAATGGAGTGTTTGTTGTTGCCTTTTGTCACAACATGGATTGTCTTAACTGGCTCATTTTTAAACCTGTATTCGTGTTTCATTCTTTTAGGTTGGTCATCGTTTGAACTAAAGAACTATAACTCACCTCGTAGCACTGGATTACAAGTCTAAGAAAAGAACATCGATGAGTTGAATTTCTTCCAAGGAACAGAGCTCAAACAGGTAGAAATTTCACAGCTTATCTACACATAATGCATGAATGGCAACAGTGGTGTTCGAATTACAAGTGTGTTGACCCCATGGTCGTGGGAATGGAATTGGCAAACTTATAGTTTTTGCCATCGTGACCACAGCCGTATGACTGCAACCTGCAGGGAAGGTTCAAATACGGTGCCATTAATTTCTATTCATTTAAAATTGAGTTTTAGCTTTACACCCCAGTGATAGGCGAATACCCAGTTTCCACCATTACCTTTATCAACTGTATGAGGTCAAACAACAAAAAGACTCCTGCTTTCCTAAATTAAAACGGAACGACGTGTTTTTTTAAAAAAGCGACGGCATATATGTTGTACAAGATTTGTTCAAATATTCGGGTAAGAAAGCCTAGAAAGAAAATGACCGTGATTGTTTCTTTTTACGTGTTCACATTATCACTATGATGCTCCTTCAATACTTCTACTCTCCCTCCTGGCTGCTCTGATTCATTCCAAAATGTTTTGTGTATCTGTTCTTGCGAAAACCTCTCTGTTTCCCTTGTGAAGTAATTAGTGTTAGCCATATTCCGATTTGGACTGACCATGTTTGAATGACTTCCGTCGTTTCGAGCAGATTAGTGCAATGTTATGAAGTCAGTTCTTATTTTAGAAATTCAATGATCATCTCACAAATTAGCGTTATGTATCTTTTGCATGATCTATTTAATAATCTACCGACAACGCTGCAATTGTTTAGCAGAAACAGATTTTAATGTCGACCTTTGACTCCCTCACTTTTGAAAGGGACGAAGACAACAATAGTCAATGATCGAGGTTCATCGAAGCCAGAGGTGACATTTGCTTTTCAATTTAGCCAAGCCCCTTGTAATATGTTCTAATAAACTTGCCTTTTTGACAGCTGTACTTGATAACATTCGTTATGACGCTTCAACACCTTCATAACCAGCTCGTTAAAATCTATTCCCGTCTTTGCTTTGGCACGTCTCATTGTTTCTTTTACCAAAGCAGAGCTTGCTAGTTAACGCGGAGATGACGAAGCAGATAAAATTGGCATTATTTCTCTTGCCTTTGACCAATACCGAAAGGGGAACAGTTTTGTAAGCGGCTTCCGAAACCACTTTTAGATTTTGTAATCCAATCTGTTAAGTTTGATGTGTTAATCCTTTAACGTCCAGCTAAATTTGAAAAATGGCTGGGAAGTCCGACCGACATTCATATCAGGTGTTGTTTGTTGTGTTGTAACGAATTCCGAGATTTGAAGAGCAAAATTAAACCCTAAAAACTTGGTAAAAATTCTTAAAGTCCTTGTCAAAGACTAAAAACTTGAGCGAAAGCCCGTCATATTGAGCACTAGGCTTCGCCTTATCTCCGGAAAATTTTCTATCATTTCACACTGGCAAACGGAAGACAATTTTATTGCCAAATGGAGACCCGTAGACCGAAAGAGTTAAAGGGGAAAGTAGTTAAATTTTATTGGGCGGAGTAAATACCAGGGTTACGCTTGGGTTCGACGTTTTAGTGGATTTTAGTTAAGTGGATCAAAGAAAAATTTGATGACTGTCTTACACAGTTAAGGTCAAATCGAAAGACTGAGTTGACCCGAGCGAGATTTGAACTCGCATCTTCGAGTTTTTGGACCGCTACTCTACCAGTCTGACCAGTTGAGCTATCGAGCCAGCTGGGAGCAGTACGTTCGCAGAACTCAGTTTAAACGCATGAGAGATTCTTGCGATACTTGACGCCTTGACGGTTATACGCAAGAATGTGCAGTATTTTGATTCTATTTCAGAATCTTTGTTAGGCGAGGTGATCTGACCTCAACCAAAAGGCCTGGGACTGGCAGCACAATGGAAATCCAGTTTCATATTTTTAATCAATTATAACGCCTTGTATCTTTGGTAAAACTGTTTGAAACTTTGTGTCTGTATTCAGTAAAGGGAAAGGTAGTTCCAATAAAAGTTTAAGAACAGAGTTTTATATAGTTCATGAAATATTAACTTATTTAAAATTAAAGGTGGATTTCTGTTTGACAACTAGTCCCAGTCCACTTTCGTGTTTCCAGATCACCTCGAGGTGGCATACACTGACCTCTGCATGACTTGACTATGGATGAACCTCTGGAAAACGTCCTCAAAAGACCGCCATCTTTGTAGGTAATAACGGTATATGCCTGCCGTCAAACGATATTATTTTTGTCAACGGATAAGTTTCAAACAAAATGAAAGTTGCAATGGTAAACAATATCGGGCGAAACAGTATCAACAGTTATACTGTAAAATCCATTAAAATGGAGTGATGAGTCATTTATTGTCAAATTAAATTAAATTAAATCTTGAATATCAGTTTGTTTGATATCAACAGTGGAAGAACCACAGTCATTAACTTGCATAGGTTGACGGGAAAAGCGCGCGAAACCACAAACAGCAGTTGTCGCATTGCCGAACCGAGAGGCGACGAACAATTCGAGCTCCTTCACTTTTTAAAGAAATACCGTTGCAGTCAAAAGTTTTTGATCACTTGTATTTTGAGATGTTTTGGTCCATTACTTAGGTTACAGTGTACCGTTTTTGTTCATTTTTGTTTCTGAACATGCGCAATCATGTCGGCAATAAAG
>JBAHVQ010000142.1:331622-351220 GCA_036872915.1 Nanipora kamurai
ACGTTGATACGATTTTTTTCACTAGTGAAAAAGACCGTCCGGCAAATCAGACCTTTCAATTTCAAGCGTACGACATTTATTCGTGTCATTTATCGGGTAGAAAACTTATTTTTTACTTATATAATAAATAATGATACGCGATTTCATAAAACCAGGTGTATTGATCCTTAATATCCCGCAAGCTAATTCAAGTTTAAGGTTCACCGGATGATACAGAAATTTCATGATATTAATTACTCAATGTACCAGTAATATTATCGAGGGCTTGGCGGTAAGGTTGTGCATCGACAATTAACATTATTGCGAGTGCGCAGAAACTTGTTACATAACAAGATATAAGCATGTGGAGAGGCGCTAAAGAAAATGTATCATCTGCAGATATTACACTTGAAGGCAAAGGGTTAGCGACTTGGCATGAACTCCGCTAACATGTGTGTGTCTTCTGCTCCGAGGACTCTCCGACATCCGGTTGCCAAGGGGGTTCGCTGTACTAATTTCCTCTCTTGGAACTGAATGACGGGTAAATCTAACTAATTTTACGTCAACTTGGGTGAAATTAGTCTAAGTCTGCATCATAAAAAATTACATGAGGTGGAATTAGGACAGCGTGCATGCTGACCAGGGAATCTGTCGATTAAGTTTCCCTCTAAGAACAAAGAAAACTGAGACAATCACGGCACTGTGTTTAGTAAATTGAACAAACGCCAGTGTCTGGGAATTTGAACCTTCCTTTACTTGTAATGGCTTTCGTTAACGATGCGATATTTTTCGCTGATGATGTTTTCAAATTGTGATGTTCGCTGTTGTTGTAATGGCTGTTGCTGTTGTTGCTGGTGGCGCGGAGAACGTTGTTGATAATAGGTGAACATCCGCCTAGCTCATTTCCTAAAAAATATATATACTTCATCCTAGACGAGGATCGAACCTACAACCTTCTGGTGACCGGTGAGACGCTCTAACCATTGAGCTACCGAGTCTAAGATGAAGAGCCGTGATGTTTGTTCGACATATATGGTAGCCACGATTCTGTAACATCTGTGGCATCCAATTTTAACACTTTGAAGGCGAGTTAGAATTTGCAATACCGCGTATTAAATTTTGTTGTTTTAATCTATTATACTTCATCGCTGTTATGGTTTATTCCAAGATTATACCAACTCTCTATACGCGATACCAAATTCATTCTTAAGACTGATGCTCGTTGACGTCAACACACAAAATATCGCGATCTTCGCAACATCCTGAAGAGAGAAGCTAGTATACTTGCGAAACACGGGAATTAGCTTAGAACTTTTTTTGGTAAATTATGATCCCACTTTGAGCTGAGGTTTGATAACTTGTATTATTTAAACGTCAACGAGGTATGTTTTGAACTTCATACAAAAGAGTTGTGTCCACTCTTTCCTGAAGCACAGGAGAATTAAAGAGTGAATAGATACGACACTCAGGATATGGCAATCGAAAATCCCCCTTGTGGTGTAGACTTTGCAAGCAGACTATTGCCCTCTGTTAATCTTCATCAGCTTGTACGCTGTTTCAAAAAACCATTACACGAAATTTCGGACAGCTATATCATATGTTTCTAAGTTTATGCCCGCGCTTGCCTCATTCGTTACTTTTAACCTGACGAAAATAAACAATAGAAAAAACATGTTGATCTTTTTTTAAATATTACATCAAAATAACTCCGACCTCCAACTCATCACGTCTTTTCGGAAGTGTTTCCTGTAGGTCAAAAATCTGTCGGGGGTAATTATAATCAATTTTCCAAGTTCTCCCCTTCTAACCGGACTCGACTTAAGGAAGCGAGTAAACTGAGCGATTAAACAAAAAACTGGCTCTGACATGACAGTATTCAAGATTTCTAGGAGGACCCGAATCGAAGTTTCACGATATCTACGCGAAAGGCGACGAGTTCCTTTGATACATGTGACTGCGCAGCAAAGGTAGAATTGGACTAGGCTTGTTTGTGTGAAAAAATCGATATTTGATTCCAACCTTTACTCTTTGTTAACTTTGTTCTAATCCAGATGATGTGTAATTGTTACGTAAGTCAACGATTTTAATGAAGATTTTTCCAAATGACTGTATCTCACTTTTTCCAGTTGCTGGTATAACTAAAAGAAGATTTTAGAAGGGACACGAAGGGAACCTTTCAATGCAAAAACGGCAATTCAAAGCATTGCATATCAAATGAACGGAATAATCTGTTTACTCGGTAAACAGATTATTTAAGTGCAGTGCTTGACAGCAGTTGCTGTACTAATTGAGTGATCGAGGGAATAGAGTGCCAATTTTAAACATCTTGTTCATTCGATCCAATGGACAAAGGATCTCGTGATAATTTAGCGTGACAAATCTACCCTTAGGATACAATGTGTATGAATCCTATTTTAGAGTTGTTCTCAACAAGACAACATGCCAAGAAGCTTTTCATGATCTAATACATCGAAATTCAGTCGAAAAACTAGTTTGCTAGATTTTAGCCGGCTAGCATTAGGGCTTAGATTTCCGGTCCTGCTGGCTTCGAAGTCGAGTTCTTGAATTTAGTGAATTAGAAACCGTGTCTGAGTTTTTATCAGTTGTACAGCACAAGTGATAGCATGAAAGAAACAGTGTTGCGATTCCACAAAGCAGCATAGTGAGTAGGATTATCAATTGATGGTATAAACCGCAATTTTCTTATTCGTGAGGTTATTTCTTTATTTGTGTTCGTTTAGCACATCTTTAAGTACGAGTCTACACGTTAGAGCCATAACATGGCGCCTTAATTTCTTTAACTGAAGCATTGCTTGGGAAACCAATCTGTTTTAGAGTTACGCAGACAAAATGTTCCTATTGTATCTCTTAACCACTGATCATCAGTGCTCTAAACGTTGAGCTATTTCTCTATTACAAGCATTTTTCCCCGATGTTTGCTGTCGGTGGGACGTCTGTCTTCATGAATTATTCCTTAATCCTATTATTAAAATAAATATGTTTAAAGACCTTGACCATCTCACATGATGAAAACGAAATCCTTGCTTTTGGGAGGAGTGCTGGTTTAGACAGTTTGCTGAAAATTGTAAATATTCAAAACGAAGCACCTACCTCAAGAATGCTCCTCGCTCTTAATAATGACAATTTATATTTCTCCAGATTAAACCAATGTCTGCACTCATGGTTCTTGCTCTCTGAACTTGCGCATTCCTGATGGGTTGAATGCAGTACTTGTAATCCTAGACTTAAAAGAAATAGTGTCCTGCATAGAACTCAAAGCGAAGTAGAAAACACGATTAATTTGTGAATAGCGCAGAAAGTTAAGACTTTCGAATGTAAGTAGGAAAATTCTGACGTTGCGAGCAAAGGCCCCTAAGGACACGTTTTATTCTCTGAAGAAGGGCCTTGCTCGAAACGTCAGGATTTTCCTACATCTATTCGGCAGTATCAAATTTAACTTTCTGTGCTGTTTTATGTACTTCCCACACATCAACATTTTACATCGTCCTCTAATTTGTAAATAACTATGTAGTGAAAGCTTGACAAATGTAACCGACGATCTACCCTCTGAGTCCTATAGCAGGTCAATGCCAAAAGCTAGTCCGTTTCACCGACGATCAGATGATTTCGGATTCGATTCCTGTCCAGGGCTTAGAAATTTTTCTGAGTTACATAGCTCAAGGAACTTCTTCAAATGTATGAATGTTTAACGTTTGATTACTTCTCGCAATGTACCCCGAGTAACGTTGACGACTTTCACTCAGTCGGTTTCCGTTGCTAAACATGACTGGAGTGCATAGACTTGTTAATCCGATAAATACACAACACCCATTTTTATTCAACAGACCTCCACTTCACCGAGAAGGAAACTTCAAGTAAAGCGGAATTGCTCAGTCAAAAATCTAGGTTTCTATAAAGACAACGACCTTTGTTTTTCTTCACAAGATCAGTTCCGATAGTTATAAGGATGGCTTTCCAATGGAGTATTCTTTCTGCGTAATTTTACAGTACGTGTAAACGAACGGACTTACATGTACTGACCCCACGGGTAAACATAAGCAGAAGAACGCATGCCGCACTTCAAATAAGATTTAACTAGTCAGTAGGTCATCCCAAGAGGAATCTCAAACCATTGCCAAAGATTTTTTAACTGTTATTCCTAGTTTTTATGTGCCAACAACCTGCCCACTACCACAAACCTATTGCGTCAACTACAAGCGTACCCGACGAATCTATTGCGTCGAATCTAGCCGAGGACAGATCTGTTTGGATTGACATCCACTGTTCACGCTGTTTGCTCTATACTCGTAATTAACATGATGGGACAGCCTTGTTGGTGGCAGAAGGCACGGCTCTCTTGAAAACCGTGATTACTTGAAGTGAAGACAGCGTTGTGTTCATATGAAGTCAGTGCACAATATCATAACCATACAGCACCTCATTTAAATCCTAATTTCGAGTTTATTCCTTTCCCTTTTTTAGACCAATAAACCAAATCAGACTAGTGCTATAAGAACGGTGCTTTCCAAAAGGTTCAATAACTGATGTTCTTGTAAGTAGAAAACCTAATGAATTAAATTATTTGCATCAGAGTACATAATGTTTTTGGTTGCTTGATCGAAAAAGAACGACGAACTCTTTCCTAGGTAATACAATGGTATTGTCTCACGAAGACACCCGGGAGGTAGACCCAATTTCGGCGATGATAAAAGCGATAACGTCGGGCCAATAGGGTCACAGAACGTACGTACTCTTTTCATCACTTACAACTGAATTTTATTAAAGACTAACGAGTCTCGAGCTTCTTGTTCTGAACGAATGCTGAACCTGGAGTTAAACCTTCGACCTTAGTACACATTGGTCAACATTGGTGGCTCGTGATGTTCGAAAAACAGCTGAAAGATTCAACACGTGTTTCACCGTATCAATTGTTAGTCAGTGTTGTGCGATTTATAGACTCTCAAGTTGTTGGGTAGCATCCCAATTTCAATAAGTCTGTACATGTCTCTAACTTCTGTGGCTACGATTCGATTTCGGCACCATGCAATAGTCTAATTTAAAACTAACTTGGTTATGTAAGAAGAATGTTGTCAAGTTTGACTCTACCGAGCACCACCGGTTTTTTCTGGTTTCTCCCGTTTCATCCTGTACTAACACAGGATCCATGAAGGACGGTCCTCACTGAACACTGATAGGATTATCGAGAATGAATGAAGAAACTTTAAGCCTTTACCAAACGAGAATCCAAGTTACCGCGAGCTTTAGCTTGTGCCAAGTTTGACCGCCAACTTACGATGACTTGCATTAGCTTCTGACGAATTTGAGCTTGTTCAAATTTCACGTCAAATTTCACGTCTTTAAGAACCATTCTCAAACCGACTATGAAGAGAAATACTCGAAGAAAAACAGGGCAAGGTACTGATGAGCTTTTTACATACGAAACTTTGCATAACATGGAAACTAGCGGGAGTGCAGAACGTGCAGCGACTTGTGCCATCGCTTGACTGATGGCATCGTGAATTGTGACAAGTTGACTTGGGATAGCTTGCGTTCCCGTTTGAAAGGGCTTTACTTTTACTTTAACTTTGTACTTCAACTTTTTCCTTAAATTTTAATTTTACGTTTAATTTTCCCCCTGCGTATAATCACATGAAATACAACTTCACTTGTTCCAATTTTCGATGTGAAATCTGCCTTTAGGAATTATTTAGTAAGAGTAAAATTCCACTTAGGTTTTACCGTACTGTGTTTCCGCTAAGTATTTTAAACAAGCTGAAACTTAACGTGTTCGCCAAGCCGCGTGGAAACTGTATTTCCATTTTAATGTAAACTTATATACCAATATAACATTCTAACATAACCGATATACATTAGTATACTTTAACGTAAACCTGTTTATTAATCTACAAATCATTTCAAAGGAGAGTTAAAACCTAAAAACGAATCAAATTAAAGCTCATAGCTTTTGCAGTTTCCTACCACAATCGGACGTCTTTAGACTTTCTAATAAATCTTTTCTCTCCACCACAGGCACGTGCTGAGAAACGGGAAAGATTTTACGCTGATGATGAAGTCTTCAAGGAAACACCAGCTTTGTAGAAGCTAGGACTGGAAGGAAATTCCTGCATTACTCCACTGGGAATTCTGGAAACTCTCGGGAAATTACGAGAAGTTTTCGTCGGATCTGAAGTTGCAAGTGTTAAAATTACTCGAAGATTTCTGAAATATTACACCGACCCTCCGACATCTTGTTGTGGTGAATGAAACTGCGCTTGTGATTGGTGTTCGCCCTTGAAGTCCAGGATGGCTTCTCAGAACTATTCTCAAGACCTCATTGTCGCGTCAAGACTACTGGGAGAAAGTGCTGCGATTCGTATTGCACTGTGGTTAATTTCGTCATTGGCGCTCGTGTCGAATCTTGCTTTGATAGTATCGCGGTGTTATACGCGTGTCCTTCGTCAGAAGCCGCTGAGCATCTTTATCGCTGCCATCGCCTTGTCCAACATGTTCGTCACCACCAGCGTGATAATTCTTCTAGCTGGTGATATCAACCAGTCCCCTGAAGACTCGAAAGCTCTCGATCAGGGTAACTGGCACCAGTCCATATGCGGTCCAGTGTACTTCTTAAAGCATTTTGGGATACACTCGTTGGTGTTCATTCTAATTGTGGTGGTGTTGGAGCGCTTTACTCAATTGGGTTATCACCGTTGTTTTGCATTCCGGCCAACGGCTCGTCGTTCACTCATATACATTTGCGAGGCCTGGGTACTATCGTTCCTGTTCATCATCGTGCCCTGGACACGAATGACCAAGTGGCATCGGATGTGCATGGCAAGTTATGAAACACATCTCGCGCTAGTTATGTATTTTGTTTCCGGTTGCGTGGTGATTGGCCTGTGCATCTCTGCCGTTGTACTAGTCACGATCCTTTTCCGGCGTCAAATTCATGGTGATAAACTGAGCATGCGTAAAGAACCGCGCGTTGATCTGGGTTTGATTATCGTCGCTTTCCTGACCTTGTTCCTTCTGGGTATTCCTCACTTCGTTGCGATGATTGGCCACTTTGTCGGGACCATACCACCAGAGACTGGTGTGGAAGTCATTACCATTCTTCTGGCTATTCTATGCGCTCTTTCCCCAGTTCTCTTTGCTCGTTACTATCCAACAGTGACCTGCTTAGGCGACTCGTTTTCATCTAGCACTTCTTGTGACAGTGGTACGTGTACGGAGGATCAACATTGTCCCTCAAAATACTGTATGGATTCCCTACGTCCCCCAAAGTCCTCCATGACTCTGTCATCTTTTCAGGAGAGTTCTACCGCGAAAAAATATTCCACGACCATCACGTCGACAGCGAGTGAAGAGCGCATGTCCGTGGACAGCCTTCTTGACCTGAATACGTGGAACTCGCAGAGTACGAAAACCAAGTCAACCAAATCCTGGATTGAGGGATGTGATTATGATGACTTGAGAAGGATTGGGTACCAAAGTAGACCCCAGGCTCAAAGATCTGACGTTTTAATCGAGGTGACGACGAAGCCGCCGGCCTTGATGGGGAGTAACGGAAATGTTGGCAATTGTTCAACGAACTTGGGTTCAACTGAGGTATTCAGCGCGAGGAGCGCTTCGATCTCTTCCGAGCGCAATCCGTCGTTTCACGAAGCCATTCACGAACATGCAGTCTTACAGATTATGCCTCCCAGCGAATTGACCCTGAACGATCGTGATGACTCAGACTGCGGTAGGAAGTCAGACCCTAGCAAGAAGTCAAAACGATTAGGTTCGTTAAAGGGTATCCTGCGGACCCTCTCTCCAAGACGCCAAAGATCGAAATCTTTACCAGAAAACAGTGAAATACAGATAAATAAAGTTGAAAGATCACTGTCCATGCCATTTTCAAAAATTACGCGGGACAATTGTGGGCATTCAGACGTGAGTCAACCCAGCATATCAGCTAGCGTGAATTTCGAAGAACTGGACTCTGGCATCGTGAGTGAACGAGAGATGACCATTGACAGCGGATACAAGAATACAGAGCGACAGGCTTCGTTTTTTGTCCTTGCACCGGCGAAGTCACCAAAAGCTTTACAAAAATCGATATTCTCTCCTCGGAAGACGAAAGGAAGTTGTGTAGTGTCGCCGTCCCATCGACGCAAGGGTTCAATAGCTGATAGGATTGCGAAAAGTTTGTCTTTGGGTCGCAGATCGCCTTCGAACGACTGCCCTTCGCCTGCGAAAACAATCGTTTTAGAAGAGGGCGACATCCTTACTGAACTACCTGTCATGCGCAGACAGAAATTGAAAACTAAAGTACGTGATCCAACTGCGCGCGACAGCACCTGTTCAAATAGTTCAATCGGTTCGAACACTACACGATTTAGCTTAGAGTGGGATCCAATTGGCTCGGTGGAGGGATACGCAGAACGTGAAGTTTTACCACCATATCCCCCAGCGCTCCTCAGAAACCGTGTTCCTCCTCATGGTAACTGTGCCAAACCATTGTTTGTGGCCCAGATTAATGAGCGATGTTTCCTTGAAACTTTGCCTGAGAGGTACAGTTCTTACAGTTTGGACTGGGATCCAACTTCTGTGCAGCTACGGAACAGTGTGATATCACGTGATAGCTTGTCACCGGAGGAACTGAGTGACAATGAGGGATTGGTATATGACGCGGAAGGTCTAAAGGATGGAAACTGTGCTTCGGTGTGGGTTTAGGGATAATCTTGCCAAAAAAGTTGTGTACTTTTCAGAGCATTACTTCAACGACCTCGTTAATATTAATTCATGTATATTTCATCCATGTACAATGGAAACATTATTTATCTATTTGAATAAATGCTTTCACACGTCTACTTACACCAAAGCCAATTGTAGCGAATGGTTTGGAAACGAGTCAAATTTACATGCGGCTAATAGGAATTGCGAGTTACATTCAGCTGGACCTCACCTACCCACTTGGTAAATCGTAATCAGGGGCCAACATCCCTAATCGTAATATTTATGAAAATCCCAGAGGAAAAGGTCCCAGCTTTCTCCCTGTTTACGATTTATCCTTGTGCCATGTCCTAAGCCATCAAAGAGTAAGAGGAACTTGAGATGGGTTCTGAGAGGTCGGAACACTTCAACATTTGAAGACCCACGCCCCTCTATCTCAAAGGAATGCCTCTCTCAAATAGTTTTCTGTCGAAAGATGCAGTAAAATAATCAAACATCCACAATTCAGATCTATTAACTTTTTCTAGATTTCCGATTCCTGCCTGACAAGTAAAAATCGTAATAATAAGCCATAAGTCTTACAATGATGAATAAAGTTCTGTAGACTCACGCAATGAAGATGAAATAATCAGTTTCTTGGGACTTCACACAAAACCTTACCCCCACAAACATGTTCTCGTATTTCGACGAACTGGAAACTCGACTTTGGTGAGCAGTGTGTGAGGAGTTGGGGGCAAGTCCGATTCCCCAGGCGCCGCCACTCTACCGAACACAAATCTCTTGTTTTACTTAATCGATATTCAAACTGGTTCTATTGTTGAAGTGCTTCATAATGCAACAACAAAACTGCTTAGCTACCAAGTATGCGGTCAAATTTCCATAAACGTGAACAAAAACACGAAACAAAGAACTTCACTGAGTTTGGAGGCCCATTGATCGACACATTTACTAAAATTTCAAAAAAGCACTGTACTGATGGTATTATTCGCCATGGGGATACAAGCAAATGAGTCGTTCTCGGTGATCGAGCTTTGTTTATATGATAACTGGAACGCTAACCTCCAGCCATTTGCGAGGGAAAAAGTGAAGCCAAGATGATCGCCAATACCGAGCAATTTTGTCAAAGCCAAGCACAACTTCGGAAGACCATAAGGAAGCTGTTGGTGATTAGTGAATGGTGGCCGGAATCGGCCTTAACAAAAAACTTCGGAAAGATTGAGGGTCTTTTTTGGATCTACTACACCTGTTGCCGTTCATTAAAGCAAAAGCGATGTTCATTTGGGCGATTCACATGTTCAACAACGCTTTTCAAACTTCAATAACGTCAATCGAATTTTAATAGCCCTAAAACGAAATTCATTTACGAGAAGTAATTAAATATTTCGTTAAACTGAAGTTCAATAATATCAATGTAAAAACCATTAACATTTATGAAGTTTCATCAGCGTCAATCAAAATTCAATAAGAAAAATGGGGAAATCAATAGAATAAAAGGTCAATTAGTGAACTTAAAACGTTTTCACATGTGTGTGAGTGAACGTTACAATGACTGAACCAATTATTAGAATATGATCATACCCACTCACCAAATCAGGCGTTTTCCTTTGCTTTAAAGCCTCACTATGCTCTATATTGAGCATATTGATTAGTTACATAAACTCAACAAAGCACACATTTTCTGCCAGAAACATAAACTAGCCAAATATTACCAATTTTTTCACTCAAACTTATAAGTGATTCTTCCACTTTGGAATACATCTCAAGTATTCTCTGACCAATGCTACGAGGCATCGACGGTTGGATGGCTGAGCATACTGTTTGATAATTTTTACGTCAACGTTCCGCTGTTGAAGCCCCCATTGGACATTCTTGCTGATTTTGCCATTAAATGGGATAAACTCGCCATCTTTGTCGGAGCCAAACTCATACTGTTCAGCCATAACGCTCGCGTTTTCATTTATCACCCTAAAACCAAATACTTTACAATTGTAAAAGAATATGGCATACCTTAATGCTTTCGATGAATAGAAGCCAATCGTTTCTGATGACTAATACTGACCTTCGTCCTCCACTGTTAAAGGATCCGCGAGGTCTTTTTAGTATCAATACCAGCTCTGGTTATCTCTTTCATTATAGAATCTAACGCCTTTCGAAATGACTGAAAGTGAACGTCGTCTTTCGAAAGAATTTTTAAACCGTATCGATTCAAATCATCACGAAAATGTCTCAGCAGTCCTTTTGAAATACCGTACAACGAGTTCGCTGAGTATGGTTAGGCATCTGCTCTCATAACTTTCAGAATAAATCTTGTAAGCCAACAATGAACTGCCTTCGGGCAGTTGGATTCGAAATCAAGAAGAACAGACGTATATTCATCTTGCACAGCTTCAATTTCACCATTGCGATGTTCAGCCCAGGCTCGGTAGACGTTGACTGACCAGGATGTACTTTGTCGAGTTTTCAGTGGAATTCTCTCTCTTTCTCTTTGGTCGATTTCGTTCACTGTTGTTGGCTTTTGGAACGTAGTTCGTTGGTCGCTTTCATCATCTAAATACTCGGAAATGAAATCCTTGCCAAAATTTTCACTTTCAAATGCAACTAAATCTTGCGTGGCAACATAGGCCTCAAGTTCTTCGAGCTCGCTGAACTGACTCATGGCTTGGCTGCAATTGCGCCTGCCTTTGCCAGCTGCGGTGAACCAAACACTAAAACGGTGATGCCTAATCAACTGCAAAGTATAAACGACACATAAAATATGCTAGAGAATTAAACAATATGCATTTTTCTACAGAATTCTTCGTGGGTATGATCATATTCTAAGACGGTTAGACAATGAATGCTCGTGTCCTATGGGATATAGTGTCCCTCCCATAGATAGAAGGCCACTCGGCCTTCGGCGCTCGTGTGGCCTACCATTGACGTTAATGAACTTCAATTTAACGGAATATTTAATTACTTGTAAATGAATTTCCTCTTACCACCATCGAGATTTGATTGACGTTACTGAAATTTGAAAAGCTCTGTTGAAGATGTAAATCGCTCAAATGAACATTGCTTTTTCATTAATGAAGGGCAAAAGGTGTAGTTTGCATGGATTTGAGTCTTTTTCTGGCTAGAACCTTGCTGCTGTACTCTAGTTCACACAAAACTTCAGTTGAATTTCTCTCCACAAACGAATAGGTGTTGTAGTGTTTCTTGCCGTGGTATTTTGATTGACACATCGTTGACCGTTGATTGGTTTGGGTAGGCGACGGATGTAAAGATCCCCCAGATAATTAACTCCTTCTCTGCCACTAGGGATTTTTATTATTCTATTCTGGCTAAGGACAGGATTCTGATTCGTCAAAAGGAGACATGTGGCAGTGAAGGAGTTAGCGTCGGTTTAGTTGTGGTGTATCAAGAACATATCTAACAATCGCTTATTTTAACATCCTGTGGCTCAGTTCTGTTGCCGCTTCCTCGACTGCCAGACTGACGTTTTTTCGATGACTTCTGTAGACTGCCTTTACTTGTTTCACCTTCTCGTCTTGTCCATAGCGCTTCGACAATCCTGTTTAGAATTGGCGCAACTTCCTAAATGAAAGAACGACAAAGGTAAGATATGATGTTTCGTTCGTTTAACGTCTTTTGAATTAATTTTCTAATAAAATAAGAACGTTATCGTGTCACAGAAACAAAATCAGGATTAGTTTATACTATGTATAATTTGTGGTACACGTTTCATTTTAATGCTAAGCTTTCGACCTGTTGACTCAGGACTTCATCAGAGCAATTGCCAAAGGCCCGTTGGCCCACGTCATATATACGAAATAACTATTAGAAATCACGGAAGACAGCAACACTCCAATTTTAATTAACTAAAACTAAAGACAACTGAGTAAAAGAATTAACCGAACAGAGCCGTCCATGTGCTGTTCAGTGACAGTTCTTCTTGGCAAATCGTTGGATTTCTTGCTATTTCTATGGATTCTCTCATTCTACGGCTGAAGTAATGACTGTCGACAGTTAGCTAGAAGGTAGCTAAAGGATTGATCAGGATTAGTTTGTCTTGCATGATGGCAATGACACCCCCGACTGAATTTTTCAAATTTCACGCTAGTTGACCGAGCTGAAATTCTTATTTAAAATTTGATGGTTTGCAACCGATCCCGTGAGATTTAAAAGACAACGACGTGGGAGCAATGTTGGTGCCACATTAAGCCTAGCTATATTTGTACGCGTGTTCTCCTGTTCCACCTCTCCTTTCCTATTCCAACTTACCATAATTCCAGCTCGTCCATCCAAGCTGCCGTCTGCCAATTTCCGCCCTTCGTTGTTACAGATTTTTAGAACTGGGATATTCCACTGTTCCTGAAAGTCCCGCAGTTCCTCTTCTGTAATTTCGCTGTGTAAAACTTGGTCGAACGTACAACATTGATTAAGGAATAACATGAGGAATACAATCGTTTGGCGGAATAGAAGCATCGCAAGGGTGCTCCGTGACTAATAACTATCTGCCTCGCATTTGCAGGGTAGTAAATCCATGCCGTTTGGCAGGTAATAGAGCTAGTTTACGATTTGCTTCTATGGCGAGCACATAATGTCAGAGTCCAGTTTGCCGTCTGCTGTGAATACGTCAAATCTTTTGATTAACATTCATGTAACCTCTACACAATTCATTGAATTGACCAGTATTGTTGATGATCAATTTAAAGCGAGATGCAGTATTTGCGATGCTTTAAACCAAAGTAAAATATCTTTGGTTTGGGTAATATGTTAGCCATAAGTCGGTCTAAGTTTTCTACAACCATTAGATAAATTATTGAGAAAAATAGAAAAGAGTTCTTACGTTGATACCAAACATGAAACTGCTCACTTTCACGTGGAAACGGCGAACGGCAAACGCGCGAAAAACTGTGGTCACGTGGTAATTTCATTTTCTCCGTTTGCCGTAGACTCAGAAGAAGGAATTCCGAACAATTGTCTCCAAACAGTTTTTGTAAGTTCTGGATTTATTTGTTATAGATAATTTGAATTTAAGAATATCTGCTCTTTTCCAACTTGGTATTCTTCATTTCTTATCCTCATTACCTTGCAAGAATAGTACAAACAAGCGGAAACCAAAACACCGATACATACACCTTGTCTTGCACTAATACTAACCAGTTCGTCTTCTGTCAGGTCACTCTTTCTCTACCAAGGTCTGTCATTTTCTGATACTCATCCTCTCTTCATATCTCTCGGTACTAAATGTACTCTGTCTTTCATCACTCGCTCTATCTTGTCATTTTCCCTATTTTGCAGTAATGTCTTCCCTTGCACAATTCCCTTTCTCTCTCTCACCATATTTCAACGTTTACCATTTTTCACAATAGACTTCTTTAGCTTCAATGTCTGTTTACCCATTTCACAATTGGTTCTTTGGAATTTAATGGTTTCAGATGTGCATCGAAGTATAATTAGAATGATAAAGAATCTAAACATCACGTCATTGGAAACGGGCAATTAACATACGAAGTTGAAGAGGTGAATTCTTTGTTTCTGCTCATATCTGTTCATACCTCTTTCTAGATCTCTGCTATCTTCTGTACTTCACCATTTCTTTATAAAATTACTTCTACTTATAGTTTTTCCTTTCTTCCCTACTTTATTCATTATTCCTGCTATTCATTCATTTCATTTCTTTGATATTCCCCTTTCCTCTCTTCCTTTTCAACTTTCTCTTCCAACCTTCATTCTCTATCCTTGCCAGTCCAATAATACAACAACACTGAGATTGAAATTGTGGATATTTCGTCCCAATGGCCAGTTTTGCCAAATTGCTTAAATCTTCGTGACTTCTTGTCACCAGATATGGAAGGTCATCAAAACTGGACCTAATAATAAGGACTGATATCCAATCATATCTCCAAATATGTTTAATTATTCAATAAAAAAGAACTTGTTTATGTTAGAAATTGCAACAAGGTACTGTTAATGTGCTTTAAATTTGTTTCTTGGGTGGGGGGGTGTCTTCTATACTAAGAAAGGTCTTTCCTAAGAAAAACTGTATACTAAGCAAAGTCTGTACAAAGAAAACTCATAACTCCCAGACAGGACTCAAACCCAGAAACTTCTGAATGTCAGCCAAATGCTCCAACCGCTAGAACATAGAAGACAGAGCAAGGTTTCTTACAGTATTTAAACCTGAGACAAGATAGTCAGCAATGATTTGCTGGATTGCAAGCTGTTAGATGTCAGTAAATTTTTGGTCATGCTTTTACACTTTACAGCTGCAACTTCTCACACAAAAACTGTAATTTCGTCTAACTGGAGATTTAATAAGTGAACAACTAACAGTTTGCAAACCAGCATATAATTGCCAACTGACTCATCCCAGGAATAAATACAATGAGTAACCTTGCACTGCCATCTAAGTTCTAGTTGGTTAGAGTGTCTGGTTAGCATTTACAAGATTGCAAACTAGAGTTCCACTTAGTGCTCAGATTTTTTTCTGAATATTGAAATAACACCACTTTACCAGCTAGAAACACTTGATATACAACTTACCGATCAGTAAAGGAAAAGAAAAATATCACAGCATCTGGACTGAGTTGTGAAGACTGTCAAAAAGAGGAAAGATATAATTATGTGTGTCCCATAGAGGTGACGGTCTGAGTGTTATGATGGTGCAAGAAGGGTGGAGCATGCATCTAGGAATAAATCCTGTTGTAATGTTACAGCTTCAAAAACTTCTAGAGCAACACAAATTGGGTGAGCTAAACTCAGAAGACTTACTGTTTTAATGTGGTCAAACTTTTTTGAGGCATAATCACCAACATCCCAGAAATGCAATTTGAACAACACAACTTTTGATGAGGACACAAGCTGAGGCAAAAAAATAGTGTTTTTATTTCAAAAATGTATGGACTAGTGCATTACACTTAGGTACACTAACAGTGTTGACAGAATACAGAGGTGTTTGCCATCAGAAATACCTTGGCTGGCCAGTAAATTAAGGTTGTCTGGATGCCTGGAGTTTCACAATATAAAGCTGGTATTTCTGTAGAACAAATTCATAAAAAAATATTTCATTTGTAAAGAGAGAGAGAAAGGAAGAAAGAAATAAAGAAATAAAGAGAGCAAGAGAGAGAGTGAGAGACAGACAAGAGATGTCATCAGCAATAATGTGGGTAGTTTTCATATCATATCATGACCTAACATGGGATAGTACATTGTACAACATCATAATTGAATGTGTACATCAAAACGGTGGCAATTTTATAGTATATCAATGGGGAAACACCATACCTAACTTCTAAATAAGCTAAATTAGCTGCTGGGCACACAACCCTTACCCAGGCAACTACCTCAGTGACCAGGGTATTCAAGAGACCTTTACCAGACACAACTAGAGATTGCAAGTCTGTGAGATGGAGGGAGAATATACTAGTGCCTTGATGAATACTTTTGTAATAAGGTTCATTCACAAGAATCCTAGGATGTCATAGCCGCTCAGGAAGACATGTGGACACGAACTGTGGGAAATGGAAGCATGATAAAACACCTTTTCCAGCAAGTTTAGCAACTGTACTTGTCTTCCCAACACCAGATTTGCCCATTAATAAAATCTTAAATGAAAAAATTGCAGGAGTGACTCCAGATGGCAGGCTGGGCTGCTCCAGTAAACCTGAAAAGAGATACAGAGCAACTTCCTGGGGTTTCGACATAGTGTCACAAATGTCAAAAATTCCAAAGCGTAAATTTTGATCACCAACCAAAAGTTCTTCGTTTATTGCGTCTCAACAGTGTTCCTAAAAACTCTTTCCCTTCCTGACTATCCAGCCAGTCATAGAGTACCACGTGCGGACGTCTTTTGCTACTAGACATGAGTTCGTACCTTGTTTATTTACTAAAAACACCCAAAAATGAAAGGAACGACCAGCATGCGCTTAACCATAACTGTTTACACTAAATACCGCATAGCGCGGGCACAGCTCATTCAATTAAGTCAATGGATATTTTCATTAAACACGGTAGTAATCAATCTGAGGACAAAAAATGTGAGTTATTTAGCTCGAATATCTTCATAATACTATAGTATAAGACAAAATTCGGCAAAAAAATTACAAACGAAATGTTTCATAAAACCCATGTCTAAGATGCGCTAGACGGACGTGAATTTTTAATGAAGATTCCACTGCTCAACCAGACTTTTTGCAGGCTCACAATGGTTGCCCTGGTTGTATTTTGGACGTTTCAGTCTTGTCGTCTTCCATTTTGGCGGCAAAAAGTTGCCTTCTTCATCAAATTTTAACGGAATTGCTCTTGCTGTACCTACGCAGATGACAAACGCTACTGATGTGGTTAAAGGAAGGCTTAATTCCGAGTGAATTTTGACGAGTTTTTGCTGGGATTGACACGCCAATGTTGAGGTTAGTGAAGTTGTAAGTACTCAAGTGGTTGTCAAGTGTATAGGGCTATATATATTATGTATTTAGTATTTACCGTGGTGCGATTAACCGAAGGAACTATAGGTAAAAGCACAATAGCTTAAGTATGCTGTTTTGTTTCTAGTGGAATTTCTAAATGGAGAAATTATTCTCGGGCCAGTACTTACTGTCGTTTCAAGTTGAAAAACGATAAACTTGATGCTTCAGACACCAAATACCGCCAAAAATATCCGCAAGTCTAAAGTTTTTATTGATTTTATGAAGTTGCTAAGAGTCTTCAAAGAAACAAAAATTAGACTTAACATTTAATCCTGTTTGTTACGGTTTTCTAAAGCATTTGTGTAAACTATTGATCCTCTTTAATCTCTTGATGGTATCGGCTTATTCAGTTTGTCTGTTGTTGAGAGTATTAGGCAAACAAAGTCTTTTTGTGTTATTAATCTTTAAGAATGAACAGACTGTTGGGGAAGTTCTTATTGGAATTTTTGCAGAATTTTCTTTCATTTAGTTGACAAAACTCTCAGAATTTATTAGAATAATAATTTGTAACAGTGTTTTGCTTCTCATTGATGGTGAGTAATTCTAATCTATAACTTTGTGTTCAAGGTAATAAAGTCTTCCTAGTCTTTTTACAGTTACCTTAAGTTGGTATTACATATCATTTCAAAAGGCACTGCACAACTAAGTCATGGGTATCATTATTAAATTGCAGACATTTTTACATTAATTCTTACTGATTAAGCATAATTGCCAGCATTACTTGTGCTCTTTACCTTTGTAAGGGGAGCATTGTGTGTGAATCTTTATGTAATATCATAGTTACATTAGTGTGGCTTTTGTCATTCCATCAGCAGTGTTTTAATTGATTTTTAAGGGAGAAAGAATAATCCGAGTATGAATATCAGAGTCCAGCTTAGTATAATTTTAACACACAGGAACCCATGATCAAATGAAAACAACTATAACTTTTATTATTCACATATAGGTGTATACCTGTTATCACTTACTGTACATTTATCCACTCTGAAGATGTTGGGTATAGTGATGAAACAATAAAATTATTTTAAACATATTGTTTTCATTTGATCATGGTTTCCAAGTTAAAATACTACTAGTAAGCTGGGCTCTAGCATTCATACTGGACTGCTTTTTGAAATGATAAGCATGCCAAACAAGAATGAAATTGTATTTCTTTGTTGCAGTAGTTTGACTTTTCCGTAATTGTTGGATAACAGAACTCTCACCTTGGCAGTTCTTTATATTTTAAGTGTAAATGAGACTATGTGTGGTCATAAAGATGCCTTTCTCATTTTCTTTTTTATGACAAATTTTGTTCATGTTTTGAGATGAATGTAGGAAAATGGCAGAGAGAAAGTACATTAGAGGTGATGGCACTTACTTTGATGCCTAGAATAATGGAAATTACATTTCAAAGCTAACAGATTTCAAAATTTAAGGGGTTAGAGATACCTCTAGACCTCTCCCCAGAGGACAAGATATCATAAACTCTTCCTTTTGACAGCTATCTGCTTCAGTATAACCATCTCACATCATTTACTTATTTCAAAATAAATTAAAAAAACCCTGATTCAAGTCTTACATGTTTAATTCATGTGTCAATTTATTTTCAGACCTATGTGAACTGTTGCTGTGCTGGATGCCAAAGAAAGTTCCATTTAAAGTGGTCCATGCATCTGGTTCTGATGATGGACGCAGTGCTAAAGAACTGGAGGTTCATTCACCAACAACAAAAGGATGGCAAACTTCAAGGTAAACTAAGCCAACGTTGGTTTTGTAAAATTAGTTAGACTAAAAATATTGTTCATCTTCTACTTACTCATTTAGATAAAAACAAAATATTTCTTTGTTAACTTATTTTATTTGCAGCTACTGGTAAATGCCTTATGTCTGTGCTAGTTCATGGAGGTATTACAGTGGGGCTAACTGTAGTCAATAAACTCCTTGATTTTTAAATTTTGTGCATATAATGTAATAAATCACATAACATAGTAAACAATCTCTCCAGATTTCACTGATCATTTCCCTAAGTAATAAGGTTGATAAACATTCAAAATAGTAATGATTTCTATAATTGTGAAGGTGTTGGTCAGATAATTTTTGGTATGATAAAGATATTTATATTGTTGTTTATGATAAGTCTTTAAATATTTTTTTTTTGCTAGATTTTGTGTCTATCCACAAGAAATTGTGTTAATGCTGCAAGAGCCAAAGAGGATTCGTAAGCTGCAAGTTCTTGCTCATCAGTTTTTAATTCGTAAGTCAAATTTTTAGGCATACCTAAACTAAATGTGTAATTCTGTAAACAAATGTTAACCAAAAACATTCCTGTGAGAAACTGTACAAACAGTAACATATGCACAACCATAATGACACCATAAAAACTATAAGTTTCTAGTATATATATATACAAACGTGTTGATAGCAAGTATCGTGTGTAAAATCATATATGAAAGAGTGCTCAATGCAAACGCA
>JBAHVQ010000142.1:361946-372550 GCA_036872915.1 Nanipora kamurai
TAGCTCAACAGGTAGAGCGGCGGACCGGATTCCCGAAGGTGCGAGTTCAAATCCCGCTCGAGTCAACTTTTTCAGTTAACTACAGCAGTGTAGGTTTAATGTGAATTCATCTAACTGTAGAAGAAGCATGATAAACACGAGATATTTGCGAATTGTGCAACTTTCGTTTGTTAAGATGGTAATAACGTGAATTTATCGTTTCATATTACCCTGAGGATGATTCTGAAATAGAATAGCGTTGGAACATCGGCATATTTTCACGATTATCTCATTTAACTCCTTCCTGTCCGTATAAGTGTCCTCAGTGACCTATGGAGACTTTAGCACATAACTCTGGTTAACACCAGACGATTTTACTCGTTCAGAGGAAAGCCCTCGGACAGGAAAGAGTTAAGACACATTATCTTCCGATTTCTTCGGTGCATTTTTCTGAAAATTAGTGTAAGATTAGATATTCCACTCAAGAATACAGTAGCAAAATATTAGCATTAAGTATCCGTTAAATTGCCTTACTATTTTATTCTCTTGTAGAAAGATCAGGTAACAGGTGCCCACTCTGCCATAAACCTGTAAGCTCAAGTGAAGAGGTAAGAGCGTAATCAGTCGTCGAGTTGGTAGTAAGAGATCATTGTTTGATCGTCTAGGTTGTAGTTTCGAGAAAGACGGTTGGTAGTGACTGATGTTTGAACGAACACGGCGAGAATCATCTTCAGCGCCTCTTGACCCTGAAGATGACTGCCTCTGAGGCCGTCAAACGTCACCAACAATAGTCTTTTTTCAAGAATATGCTACAACCCAGATGATCAACCAACCACTTTTACTGACATTCCAAGGTTCAGTCAATATATTTGTTGCCGACAGAATTGCTTCTGTTGTTTTTAAGGCGTGGCGTTCCCATCTTACCAAACAATGTCAACCAAATGCAAAGCGATTACAGCAATTGAAGCAACAAGGTATGGATATCATTGCCTCACTTTAGATGACTGCTGTTTTTTCTTTTTTTAAATGTTTGTTATTGAGCTTTTGGACGATGAGACGATAAAATCACTGAGCTACACACCGACTCAAATGGCGAATCTAATGCCTAATAATCGTTTCTGCGCACTGAACTGACAAATTCACTACATGTACGATGATTTTTACTTTGGAACCATTTCAGTACCTCGGAATAGAAAGGCGTTGGGCAGAACGTCAGAACGTTTCATTGGTCATCTTATGGTTACAAGTTGTACACACATGTGACGTTCACCCATAACCTCTGTACATTTAGCTCAATGGTCATAACGCATCTCTGTTTATCAGACTACAGGACCGATCCCATAGAGCCACTCGATTGGCAGTTTTTCGAGGTGTGAGTTAGATGAATGTCTATGATCGTTTGTTTCAAATATACACTGAGGCGGAACGTACTGCCAGTTTACAAGTCCAAAAATTGTTAGAATGTATTCCCACACTTTATTATATGGCTGTGACACGGATCAAATACAGGAATCAAGCGATACGATTGGTTCGTAGGCGGTCAGAAATTTCCCATATTGCCGGCTCAGGTCAATGAAATTTAAAAACCGTTATTACGGGGAAAAAGTTAAGTTTTTACCAAAATGCGGAGTACAACTGGAGAAATCCATGATTAGTAACCCAGAAGAGAAATTATGTTTTGTACTTGCTTTACACTGTCAAAGTTTCTTTGATCTAAGTCTTTGATGAAAGTATTTCAAAAGAGTTGCTGTCTTCGAAAGGTGTTTACCTTGTCACACTTTGGTCAAACTATACTTTAATCAAGAAAACTTCGATAATAGAAATTTTGATAATAGAAAACTTTAATGTAAACCGGCCTTTCATTGTTCAGAATGAGAGTAAAATATATCGGTAAAACGTTGCAAATTCTACCGCGTCTACGTATTTTTAGATTATAGTTTGGTAAAGCATATGATAAACTACTAATTGACCTCGCTTGCACGGTCCGTGTACTAGTGAAATGTAGGACCTCTGTTTTTCCATGAACCTCGAATTGCCAAGCTCGTACTTAAAGTCCGTACTTGAAAACATTGATTCGATATTTCACTACTACAGAACGAACAAGCGAGATCAATAAGTACTAGTTATTAATAAAATAGAACCATCCCTGTGTTTTTCCAGGAAATAAAGCACCAGCATTCGCGAGTATGACCAGCCTGCGAGCAAAAGGAGCCAAGAACACACCCACAACGAAACCACAGAGGAATGCCTCCAAGGCAATATCTCGTAAAGAAAAGCCACCGGCAAGGTAGTGTTAACAAGTTGATCAACTGCAAACGAACTCCTTAGACATCATATGAAAGACAAGGTACCACATCGAATGTACCATTCGTAAGCATGGCAATACATATCTTTTGTTCGTAACTAGTTCATATTAACATTTATGCTTATATTTATAAAATATACGGATTCAATCGCAAATAAACCCAGTCTCAAAAAAGAAGGTTACGTGATATTGGTAATGACAAAAGCTGTGGCCGTAGGACAAATTTACATCACGAGTCACTGGTTTAAGTTGTTCTGTGGCAGCTTCTGTGACTGTGGTGAAGTGTGATAAGATCAAATGAAGCCAACCAACTACTTATCTGTTAAAAATGTTTATTGCTCTATCTGTTTCTGCGTTGTATTTAAAATAAAACTAGAAATATTTACCAATTCGTTTCCTCTTTAGAAAAGGGATAATTTTAAATGTGATCTTAGAACCATTTTTTTCTGGATTAGTCGTGGATTGTAATTTGACGCAGATGCTCTGCATCAACGGATAAGTCTATTCGGGCTGATTTTAGGGTATTTCAAGACTAAATTTTGGCAAGGCTTGTGATTTAAAAGCTCCGAATGGTCTCTCCGAACTTATTTCGATTGAGAGACAGTGTACTTAAGTTTAAATCGTCCCCGTTGCTAGTCCGTTTAGTATCCAAAGAAGGAGCACAGAGTAAAAATTCAGATGTCCATTGATTCTGTGGTTTTCGAAAGCTTCCTCTATACGTGTTATGCTGGTGTCCCTTTCCTTGCTCGAACTCAGGTGGCGTATCCTCGACGCCGTTAAAATGTAGTTCCTCGATGCTATCCTGTCTCGAGCCGAACTTGTGCAAATGTACCCCTGAATCAGTTTCGTTCATACAATTTCGTTGTTGTTTTTTCGTTGTCTTCTTGACATGTCTAGATTGGCTTTCCTCTCGGCGTTCATGTTTCTTTCGTAATCGTGCATGATCGTGTCTCGTCGGTTTGTTGGTTTGTAGGGAATTCTTATCGGTAACAACCCCTGGGTTGTGCACGGGTTGTTTTCGAGTTTTGTGCTGTAGATGCCGGCCGTAGTCCTTTCGTTTGTGCAGCCAGTTGTCTTGGTTAGATTCCTTTTTTTCATTCGCGTTCCAAGCAAGATTTCTGCCAGTATAAATTCCTCCTAAGAAAGGTCAAACCATTATGAAAGCATTAGAAATTAAGTTATTTCTGTCTTCTCTTTGAAAATGTAAGTGTAGACGCTGTACACAGTATATTGTCTTTCAGTGGGGCAAACTAGTATTGGGTTGCAGAAGATTTGAGGATGAAATGTTAGAAAAAGTAAGTACTTGAAATGCAGTTTCAAATAAGAGGAGACACAAACTGCTTAGTACAACTTGGCTACAGAACCAGCGGTTATTGATTTACAAGCATGTATAGAGGAGACACCATATGGAACAATTTCCAGCCACAACTATTAATACAAATTATGGTTAAACAAAAAGTTCACAGACCTCATCTACTGTGCATCTTAATTTGTATCACTAATTGTAGTTAAAAGTATTTATGTGTAACTGCTTTAATCTACATCAAATACAATTCAGGAACAACTACATTTGACATAATTCCATTGTCAGATGAAACAAATGCAATGAAATTACATGAGTGCAGTTGTGATAAACACATCTTTAAGCTTTTCTTCCAGCAAATAGTTAAATGTTGCATGGGATAGCTCATCTGGGATCACTGGGATTAAAGACCCTATTGGGTGGGAACTGAAACTTACCTAACCCTAATGCCAAAGCTAAACCTTAATACTATTAGTCTAATCCTAACACTAATCTGAGCCCTAATCCTAACCATAATCATAATGCCTAACCCTTACTGTATCTTAATCCCATATCTAATCCTAACTCTAATCATAACCCTAATCCTAAATAATCCTAAAGATACATCAAACCTTTGAACAGTATCAGACTGCAATTTCCAATCTTGAAAATGTCAAACAAATTATTAGAATTGTTGAAGAAAACACCACTTTGCACCAACCTTCTAGTTTCTCCCAAGACTCTTGCACCTGGTTGGTCGATGTTTGTTGAGATTTGCTGGTAATCAGGTCAGGGTTGTATGAAAGTGGGTACCATGTTGGATGGTGCTGTTTTATAGCAATCATCAGAGGTATGCATGCTGTTGCAATGGGGACACTTCGTGTGGTGGAAATATTTCTGCCACAGATTGTAAGGTGGAGGGATTCTGTTTGAAGTTGATACAGTGATACGGATGGGTAGTAAAGTGGTCTTTCGAAGGACAGTGTAGCTCGACCATTGTTATCTCCAGCAGCATTCACCACTGTTTTTACTACAGTTTAAAAGGAATATCTTCAGGTAAGAATTTTAACACAACTAACTAATGTTATTAACAGGTTGTAGCAATAGTAGTGTTTGGTTATGTTTTCTGTTTATATTTTAATACCATGTAGGTCAGTATGATAATGATGCTATAACGAACAAAAAACACCTAAAAAAAACACCCAAAACACCTACACTCTACACTCTGTGGATTGAGTTTACTCATATATGATAATGATGCAATATTTAAGTTTTCATGAAAATCTTGACTTATTAATCAAGAAATAGATCTATATGTAAAACTATTTGCCAGAGGATATCCTACAGACTTAGTGACATGGCAGTTATTCAGTAGGTTTAAAGTCACAGGAAATCCTGCAGATCAAACTGTGGAATACCATTGACTTAGAAAAACTTTGAGCTCCAGACAGGACTGTAACTTGCAACTTTCCAAAGGTTGCAGGCATTCTGCAGTTTGCAAGATTTCAAATACTTTAATAGTGTTGAGCCATAATCGCAAAATACACGTAACTGGTGTTTCCAAATGAATTACATGAGACCTAGTATACCCAAAGATATACACTATGCCATTGACATACTGGAAATACAATACATTGAGATTTTGCATCATACTTCAGCTCTAAAAACTAGTGTATGAGAAAACAAATCTCAAAAATAGAATGCTGCATTGACAGCCTCTAACGAAGGGGAAAAAGTTTAAATTACTCTGCCAAATAAATGAGTGTGATGTTTGAGCAAAAAGCCTGTCATCTGAGGAAAATTCAGCAGTGATCTCTGGTATTGTTACGTGAATCACTAGTAAAGTTTTCATCTATCCTGCTGAGTCCTCACATAGGTACAAATTTCCATTACCAGGTAGATATTTCTAATAGGTCATGAAGTAGTGTTCACTTTGTGGTGTTAAGCCTGGTTTTTCAAGCATAAGTGCAATTATCAGCACAAGCAGTGGTGATTTCATTGTGAAAATAGGCTAAATGCAAGCATAAGGAGTTGAACAAACACAAGCATAAGAATCAAATTGTTTCTTTTCCCTTGTGCTTGTCCTTATGCTTGCATGAAGCCTGTTTTCGCAGTGAAATAAGCACTCTTGTGCTTCCACTTATGCTTGTGATGTTACTTGTTAAAACCAGTCTTTACAGGTACCTCATTCATGCACATTTAAACAAGCATGTATAAATGCCTAATTTTAATGCCAGAATCACTTCAATAAAGGAAGTAAATGAGAATATAAACGTAATGAAAAACATATGCTACTGAAGTACAACTATTTTTAACACTTGTATTTTTACTTGAAACCAACCTTTGTCAGAATCTCTTCTCAGTCGAAATCTGTCTCTCTGCTTTTGTAATGCCTTTCGCAGTTTACTCGTACGGGATTTCTCATTCCTTTTGCTTTTTTCATCATCACAGGCTGCTGTATCTTGGCATGACAAGGTGAGTTTAACTTCTTCTGTTTTTCGCTTTGTTTCTTTGCTGGTGTCTGGTAAGAAAAATCCCATCACCAATCCCTTGTTTTTTAGTATGTCCTTCGTTTTTTCACTCAGAAGGTGACTTTTCACATAGACATGAGAAATTCCAAGATGTTTCACTAAAACACAAGAGTGATAAATGTAAATTAGTGACAATATTTCTACATCAAACTAAACTAAACTATATCATTTTGGTTGGAATTTTGACTGCCTTTATGGCAAATTTCCCTAGAAACTTGCCACGAAGTCAGTCAAGATTCCAACAAAGTTTGAAACAAGGAACACTTAATATAGTTTATCAATAAATCCATAACAATGGACAACAGATTTTTTACCAATCATTCCATGTTTGCTATTAAGCTATAAGATTAATGTCAGTCCTGTAGTTGCATCAGTCAAACAGAATGCCTTTACAACTGCAGCAAATGGTTTGAAAATTAAAAAGTTTAGAACAGATAATGTAACTTCGACTGATTTGTGCTGTTGCTGGGTGCATTTTTCCCAAGAACTTAGCATTTCCATTATCACATCTTATTCATTTTGTTATTAATGAGCATTTGTCCAGTTATTTTCTCCAAATGTAAATGAAGATTTGGTGGGGTTCCCATTCACATTACATTAGAAAGACCTCATCAATAGTGTAGACAACTAAGTGCTGGCAAGCTTAAGTATCAACCCACCAGGCATCTTTCCCTTTATTGTAAATTGACATACCAAACAGCAGAGAGGTGTTCATTGAAAATGCATCTCACATGTTTGGTTTACCTGCTGGTAGAATCAAACTGTTCACCTCCAAAATCTGAACTTGTAGTTGACCATGTTGGGAACCATATTCTATTGATAGCTGAATTTGTCCTGGAATGAAATTCATGTTTGTAAAACTAGATATTTTTGTGCATTTCTAGAGATTTAATATATGTATCATACATCAGCAGGAATATGCATGACTGTACTGCATGCAAAACCCTGTGGATATACTACCATCAAATATAGATGCACCCAAACGACAGAACACTGAGAAGTTATCTTGTTTTATAGGTCTGACAGACCAATTTGCATGGGCCATCTCAAATCAACTGAAATGCACAGCAAGAATAAATCCAAGAAATGTTGTATTACCCACTTCAGAACAGGAAATATGTCCCGTAAGTATGTGAGTGATATTGTCTTGGTTTCTCATAGCCAAGAAACCACTGTTACATGATGGATAGGTCCACTTCACATTCTGAAAAGCATCAGACAGAACTGCAATACTACATTCTGCAAAGCAACTCGTTTACTTAGATCTAAGATATGTAATCTGAAGAAATTTCACTTGATTTCTGCTTGCAATGGATAGGCAAAACTTTTCTGGATAGCATTGCATTTTCCAATAAAAGTTAGATGTATACTTGGTTTTTCAATGGATATTCCAGTTTTTTGCGAAAATTGAGAAATTTTACAAAAGCCGTCGATTTGTTGCGTAAAATCATCTTTAATACTTCATTAAACCTTTAAAGGATTATTTAATAAAGCTAGTATACACATCTCCGTACCTTCTTTCGATCTGTCAGCTGAATCCATCTTAAAATTTCGAAAAAAATATAGATTAGCAGGGTTTTTTTAAAAATACCTTCATTTTGCAGTTGCTTTGCCGGGTTCAAGGTATACTACGCAAAGAATTTCTTATTGCAAAGAACAAAATATTGGTAACTCAACATGGCACCGTCTAGGTAGATTAGTTCCGCAAAGCTACAAGGGTGATGAAACGAAACTACAATTGTACAATGATGTACATGGTACTCGAAATTCACTTGAATTGGGCGCAGGGGTTGCGCTTGTAACAGAATTATCCAAAGGATAGGTAAGATAAGTTTCTTTATGGCACGAGCCATTTTGTTTTAAATCCCAGTGAGCCTTTAAAGGTATCTTAATCTTAGAATCAATTAGTACTTTCTTGTGAAATATGATTGAGGAAATAACAACATGGTAATGAAAGTCTCATTCAGAAATTGTTTGGCGTTTATCAGTTAACGAGAATTAACAGGAGTAGCACTTCCCCGTCTGATTTTTAATCCAACTTATCGGTTGTAAACACTTTTCACTCTGTTATCAAAATAACAAAGATTGTTCCAACGTAGCTCGAACAAACTTTCGCACGTACGAAGTCACGGCGTTTAGACCGAATGAAGTCTATGAAGCTGAAGAGGATAGGTACTTTAGTGAATCAAGTAGCTTCAGTTTGAAGGCTCTTAAAACGCGCAAACTATCCAGGAACGTGAACATGTATTAACCGAGAAACGATCAAATATCAAAAAGTACGCAAAATGGTAGTGGTCGCATTCATTTGTTCATAAACAATGAAAAGTACAGATAGCTCCACACGCTTACCTTCTCATTTGCATGTAATTGGTTGGTGCCGTTTTTGAATAGTCCTCAGTGAAAGCATGCAAGGTTTAAAGTGAACAGACCAGACATGAGAGCAGTTGGAAAAGAGAAGCGTAAAAGAAAACTGATGCCCGAAGAATGGGGAAGTTGAGCAGGGCTTCGGCGATATGTGGTTGGTGGTTCCATGTAGCGGTATCCATAGTGACAAAGTAAACAACCATCTCAAATTACACGCCCCCTTTAAACATGGTCAAATAAAACTAATTAAAAACTCATAAATTGACAGCAGGTTTTATGGTATTAGTCATGAGTTTTTAAAATATTCCGGTGCTTTGCGCGCTTCTTCTACAACGGGCAGTTTCAGAATTGATGTTCTTTGCCGGGCTGGTTAAGAGCAGCCTTTGGTTATTTTTTTCCAGAGAATCGGGTTCTCTTCGGCAAAGTGCGGCACAAGTGAGAGTTTGACAAAAAACAGGAGTTTCTATCCTACAGAATTCCCAAACAAGAGCTCGTAGGGCTGAGACGGTCCTTCATAAATTACGAACTATATTTATTATCTTTCATTAGTAAGTTGTCTTTGACAAATACCACGGTCGTTGCAGTTTGGTTTCGTTAATTGACAGGACGTCGGCATTGACCGGAGATCTGATTTTGGCTTTTCGTGCATCGGAGGCGTTCCTTGGCAACAGTAATTTGGTAATCAACATGGCTGCTTGGCAAGTACATGATTTAATATTACAAACAGAACAAATCTGCTAAGAATATAAAGTACAGCAAAAGAAATACCGTTGTGGAGATGGTCGATGCTTCTTCAACCAAAGGAAACTACTTCAAGGTTTGTAAAGAAACGAACAGAGAGCCCGATGGAGAGATTCTGGCAGTTCTTAACCATGTTATGGAGGAGCAAATTTTGTGAGTGTAGATTATTGAACAGATTTAATTTGTTTTGCTTCGATATTTCAACGCCTTGTCGAGCACTAGCATTGAACATTGCGTCGTGCCTTTCTTGTAGATGCAGGCACTAGATAGGTACTGCTTCATTAACATACATTACACCATTGAGTATTGTGGTAGCAGTATACATTACCATGTAAGTTACATTAAACATTGCATTATACCTTCACTCACATGTATGCTACTTTACATTACATGACATTACTTTATGTGGCTAGACTGCAGTTTAGCAGGAACAAATGACACCATCATTAAACCCTTTGCCAGGTTAGCATTAAACCTTAGTGGGTCAAGCTAGTTTAAGCTAGGTGGTAAACCATTCAGGTTGGGGTTAGGCTTCGTTATGTATAAAAGTCCATAACATACTGTAATACATTATGTAACATTAAATTACCTTAAATTTAGATTGGAAACTTTACCAGTTGCACAAGTATGTTTTTTCCAGTTTCCTGTTTGTCTAAATTACTTGCATTAACATTGAATTTTATCGTAAATTCTCCCTGAGGTCTCATAATATCAGAATCACAAATTCAGTTAACTTTGAAATAAGTCAATAAGGGACGTAGATTTTGTGCATAATAAAACTTTGATTGCATGCACATAATTTGTTGTGCATGGAAAATCTATGTGCAATGCAAAGTTTCCATACATTATATTACATTGCATTACTTTAGTCTACTGTATTCACTACATCACTTAGGCATTGGACTACTCATAAGTGTTACTGGGATATACATCCATAATGTTGACCTCTCAACCACCAATCAGAGCTCACAAGATATGAAGTTTTCTGATTGGTTTGAATTTGGGATCTAAATTATCCATTTATCTATATTCCTTTGAATTAGATTTGTTGTATAATTATGATGGAATTTTAAATAAGATTTAAAATTACTAATTACTAAGGATACTAAGAATTATTATTAAGAATGTTTATAAGTACACTATGTATCATAAGATGGTATAAGACATTACATAACTTATTATCCTAATTCACCATGAGTCTTTACCTGAGTGAAACTTCTTTTGTGTGACCAATTAAGATAAACACCTATTGCAGGGTTCGTACAAAACTTGAATGTCCTTGAATGTCCTTGAATTTCAAATAAAAAATTCAAGGCCTTGAAAGTCCTTGAATTTATAAAGAAGTGCTTAAAAGTCCTTGAATTCTAAATTTTCTTGATCAAATTTTTGTAAACATGTCAGT
>JBAHVQ010000142.1:373528-384413 GCA_036872915.1 Nanipora kamurai
AATTCCCAAGGGATTTAACTTACCACCTTAAATTTGTCGAAAATCGCCATTTTCACTTGGTGTAAGAATTCCCAAGGGATTTAACTTACCACCTTAAATTTGTGAAAAATCGCCATTTTCACTTGGTCTAAGAATTCCCAAGGGATTTAACTTACCACCAAGTTAAATCCCACAAGGGATTTAACTTACCATTTGTCGAAAATCGCCATTTTCACTTGGTGTAAGAATTCCGAAGGGATTTAACTTACCGCCTTAAATTTGTCGAAAAACGCCATTTTCACTTGGTGTAAGAATTCTCAGGGGATTTAACTTACCACCATAAATTTGTCGAAAATCGCCATTTTCACTTGGTGTAACAATTCCCAAGGGATTTAACTTAGCACCTGAAATTTGTCAAAAATCGCGATTTTCACTTGGTGTCAGAATTCGCAATGGATTTAAAATACCAAACGGTGAACCCTTGGAAATTAAATTCAAAATATGAAAGCACGGTCGAAATATAGTAGTTTTGTACTAATTTCAGCTATTTCAGTAAATATTTTGTGTAACGTTATAGGGTCGAAGGTTTTACCAGAAGGTGAGGGGGTTAACAAATGTCTTTTGAACGCTGTTCGTACACTTGGAAACTTTCGAAATAAGGTGAAAATATGAAAGTTTACGTCGAAATAAAGTATTTCTGTAGTATTTCGAGTCATTCTAAGCAAATTTAAAACCTGTACAGCTAACGGACATCTCTAAACAACACCTACCACTGTAAAACCAGACTGGAAATATGGAAGCAAAACTACCTCCGTATCATGGCCAGTCGATACTAAAGTCTGTTGATAAATAACGAAGTTATTGTTCAGTTGCAAGATAACTTCATCCCGTACATACACTGTACTTTGATATAACCACATGATCATGTAATATTAATTTGTAAAGAAAAATCAATTGTCTGTTAGCTTTGTGCTTTCGACTTTGTTTTCTCGTAAACCTACGTTTGGTGATGTCTTCTGCGTAGTCTTCTGACTAACCGCAAGGTTGAAAGGATACTCCCGTTTAATTGCTCAAGATTTAATGGCAAGTCTGTTTAGGATTTTCAAATATTTTGTTTAACCCTTCCCTGTCCAAGGACTTTCCCCTTAACGAGTAAAATCGTCTGACGTTAGCCAGAGTCAAATACTAAAGTCTCCATAGGTCACTGAGGACCTACACGGCCAAGAAGGAGTTAAGACAAAAATCATTAATAGATTTCCAATAGACAGACTTGATATTTGATTGGTTTGCTTCTAATCGTGTAAGTCACGTGAGTACCATAACTGGATGGTGCGACAGGAAACCTCTACGTAGCTGACACCTTCCCCTTGGACAGGAAGCTTCGGCCCGCTGGTATCCGTTATAAAGAGATTCCGCTGTATGGTCTAATTATCAAAGTCAGTTGAAGTAATATATCCTTGTGATTTTAGACATTTCCAGCCAATGTTTGGGATGACTGTACATGGTTAAAAACTTGACCGAAAACTAAAGGAGTTAGCCAATGGACCACATTTAAACTTTTGAAATAAGGTTTAACCAGTCGCATGATGGTGGTTATAGCGCCACAGATCCGCTTTTCGGTAGTCGATTTTAGTAATAACGGGGGGAACCACGAGAAGGTATCGACTTCCCTGGGACTACTCCTGGCACAATTGGACTATTTAAGCCGGCCAGTAGACTTCCAATCGCAGGAGTGGCACACAAGCTGTTCGTCCCTCCTCCCGGCATTGTGTAATTTTTATGTGAATAAAAAAACACATTTATACGTATATGTATTAACACGCACAGCACACGCTCGCTTCCACGCGCGCACGCACACATACGACATGTATATAGTAGTACATACCTGTATTCCACGCAAACATTAAATTGGACCAAATACCAGTAGAATGAATGCTCATTCAACACTCAAACTATATTGATTCTTTTTCTCCAGGAGGAAAATTTTGTCGTACACATTGCTAACATGTTAAAGGTAGGTAATTTTATCTTTTAAAATATCTCACCCGTGCAGCTGTTTAAAATAGTAAACCACTAGCCTTAGGTACCTTGATGGGTGACTGAGTGTAAATAAGACAACACCAAACACCGTCTTAATTTGGTACAATATGAAGCAGAACATCTGCGAACAATTTGACAGCGCAGAAAGTTAAAAGGTTGGTAGATTGCCGAATTTATGTAGGAAAATTCTGGCGTTTCGAGCAAAGGCCCTTCGTCAGAGAGCGAAACGTCAGAACTTTCCTATATACGTATATTCGGCTGTCTACCGACCTTTTTATCTTTCCACGCTCTTTTATGCCTATATTTCACGCCTAAGCAGCATCCTACATTTTTACATCGTTTTGCAAAATATTTGTTTGTTTACTGTTATAAGTAATATATCATACGAGAAGCAGTGTTTCATCTGATATCTAAACACAGAGAAGAGAGCTGAAAAACGAGGAGTTTGGAAATCAGATCAAACACGACTTTTGAGTGTATGATATGGCTTCTTAAACGAATGCATATTTAAGGATCAAATCGCATTTAAAGTTGCCGAAATTTTATTCTAATTAAGATCACATATTCAAATGCCGTGTCGATACTGATTTCCTTTGTTTTCCTCGTGAATAATTGAAGAGTTTAAAAAGGTTTTTCCAAATCTTTGAACCAATTGAAAGTAGTTTTCCTGATCAAACTTGATAGAAAAACGAAACGGATTCAGAATATTCAATAATTCGAGAAAGACCACATGAATGTACGTGATGTTTCCACGAAGTTGCAAGATAACAAAGCGAAGTTTCAGAGAAACTAAATGCATTTTAAGTGTTCAGATATTCACCTTTTTCTTCGGGTTACTATACATTGGTCGTTTTTCCTCGAAAATGTGAAAATTTGTTGAAAGATACTTCTTGTCAATATTGCAGTGCAGTTTTAAGGCCATAAACGAATGTATATCTCGCTGTTATGGCAGGTTAATACTTCACTGGAAGAGATACATCTGGGAAAATGTGGTGTAAAAGATTTTGGTGCGGAAAGATTGGCGGAGAACTTGTTACACAATGTCGCTTTGAAGCACTTGGATTTGAACTGGTAAGAGTATTTGATTACGATATCACCAAAATGTGGAACGACTTGGTTGATGAACAAACTAACGAGGGAGGGAGGGAAGGTGGGTGGGTGGGTGGATGCGATGGACAAGCGAACGGATAAACCAAGGAATAACAGACGACCGAAAGACACGGTGTACGTGTAAGTACGCGAATGAGGAAGTAATCGACCAATCGAATTGAAATTGCATCAAACCAAGGTCATTTTTTTCATTTCCGAAACAGCAACCGAGTAACAAGGGATGGAGCTAATCATTTTGCTAAACTTCTCAAGAGGAATACAGTATTAGAAACGTTAAACTTGGCTGCCAATAGAATTGAGGATGATGGAGCGTGTGCTTTGAGCGAAGCATTAGCCGTGAGCAATACCAATTTACAAACGTGAGTATTCTACCACGCAGCGGAGCATGCAAGAGCAGGAATGGGAATGGCAATTAGAATGGGAGAGGACAGGATATGCTCGGATAGGATTGAATAAAAATAGGACAGGAATGGTTGGTAGAGTAGAATAGGGTAGGATAAGACAGAATGTGATAATATAGGGTAACATAGGAAAGAATAGGATCGGATCGGATTGTGTAGGATAGAATAGTATAGGATAGAATAGTATGGGATAGAATAGTATGGGATAGAATAGTATGGGATAGAATAGTATAAGATAGAATAGTATAAGATAGAATAGTATAAGATAGAATAGTATAAGATAGAATAGTACAAGATAGAATAGTACAAGATAGAATAGTATAAGATAGAATAGTATAAGATAGAATAGCACAGGATGGGATAGGACTAGACAAAATTGGACAGGGTATCTTCCTCACCTAAGAGAGGACAGTACGAGATTAGGTTAGTCAATATATCATAAAACTTAATTTTCCATTTCTAGTCTCGTTGTTTGTAGCAACAACATTGCTACCAAAGGACTTTGTTCACTGGCAAAATCGCTTAAAATGAACTCAACTTTAAGAAAATTGTATATCTGGGGGAACAAGTTTTTGGAACCTGCTTGCAAGGTAAACGAGTTCCTTAGTTTCTTGACAAATTCAGACATTTTACCTGGAAAATTTCGCATCTTTTTTCTTGCTGTCGACTGTTGTATAGACACTGAAAAACGCACGTTTTGCTCCAGGCTTGATGTCATATCTGCTCAAAAAATGTTGACATATTTCAAGCGGTTTTCAACAATCAAGTTAAAGCTTTCCCTTTACCCGTTTTCCTTCCTTTTTTAAGGCTTTTCAGAATCTGATGTCAGGAAACGTTCCCCGCCTTGATGAAGACGATACTGATGTGTTACCTTACGTAGTCGACGGCGTTACGTATCTAAGCCGGGTCAGCAGTCCATACTAAAAGGAATTGTAAACCGCACGACTGGAAACCTTATTCACAAATGGCGTCATATTGGATGTCACACCACACTGTAAAAGCGCCATTTATGAATAAAGTCTATTTCCAACATTTGTACCAAACGAACTTCATGAGATGAGATACAGAGTTTTTATCAATATAATTTTACATCATTAATGAATTGTTCCACGTGGATTGTAATTAATATTTAACAAACCAACTAATTATTTTATTTTTAAAATGAAATTCATTGAGTTTTTCTACATTCATGTCAAGAATCTACTACTTGTCCAAAAATAGTAAGGAACCGTAGGTTAACCACTTTACTTTTTCTTCAAATTTTTCCACCTTTTCCACCCGAGATTCGCCAAACAATTACTCTGAAATCACTTGAATAAGTGCAACAGTGTGTATTTTGTTTTAAAGTTGTAATAGACAAGAATTAAAAATAAATTGAAATTAAAATGCATTAGATTTTCTTTCATCATTCAGGTTGAGAATCTACCAGTCGTTCAAAAATCGTAGAAAACCATAGGTTAACCCCTTTACTTTTCTTCAAATTTTCCCACCTTTGAAGTTCACCAAAAATATACTTAAAATCACTTTAATAAGTGGAAAAGCGTACTGTTGATCTTATTTTATCTAATTCTTTATCTTATTTTTATACATATATATATATATATATATATATAATAATATAATATATAATAATAATAAAAAAAGTAATACATATATATATAATAATAATAATAAAATAATAATACATATATATATATATATATAATAATAATAATAATAAAAATAATACATATATATATTATTTATTCTTATTATTTATCTTATTACAATTACTGAAATAACTTCAATAAGTGCAACAGTGTGTATTTTATTTATTTTAAACTTGTAATAGACAAGAATTAAAAATAAATTGAAATTCAAATAAAATAAAAATTATATATTTTTATTTTATTTTTAAAATAAAACAACTTGAAATAAAACAAAATAAAACACATTGGATTTTTTTCATCATTCATGTTGAGAATCTATCAGTCATTTAAAAACTGTGAAAAACCATAGGTTAACCCCTTTACTTTTTCTTCAAATTTTTCCACCTTCAAAATTCACCAAAAAATTACTTTAAAATCACTTCAATAAGTGCAACAGTGTGTATTTTATTTTAAAGTTGTAATAGACAAGAATTAAAAATAAATTGAAATTAAAATAAAAATTATATATTTTTATTTTATTTTTAAAATAAAATAAATTGAAATAAAACAAAATAAAATACATTGGATTTTTTTCATCATTCACGTTGAGAATCGAATCATTCAAAAACCGTAAAAAACCACAGGTTAACCTCTTTACTTTTCTTCAAACTTTTCCACCTTCAAAATTACTCTGAAATCACGTTAGTACAAACAGTGGAGTATTCACTTTATCTTATCATATTATTAAGGTATCTTAATAATGTGATAAATAATTAAAGTATAAATAAAATGAAAATTATTTTTCAGTTTAATAAGTGCAGAAGTGTACTATTCATTTTATATTATTTTATTTTGAAGATATGAGACAAGAATTACAACAAAGTAAAAATAAAATAATTCTTTTTATTGTAATTTATTTTTATTTTATTTTATCTTTAAAATAATAAATAGTTCTTCTACATTCATATCAAGAAACTCGTTCAACAATCGTAAGGAATCATAGTCTAACCCCCTTACTTTTTCTTCAAATTTCTCCATCTTCAAAAATCACGAAAAAATACACTGAAATCACTTGAATAAGAAATTAGAGTGAAACAAAATTCATTGGATTTTTTCCACATTCATATTAACCCCACTTAGTATTATATGTAAATCTTGTGTCAATGGTGTTTTAAAATCAAATATAGAATTGGAATTTAAAAAAATATTTGTTTTATTTTTATTTATTTTAAAAAGAAATTAAGATAAAGTATAAAATAAAAATGAAGTAAGTTTATTTTTGTTTAATTTAATTTTTATTTTCTTTTAATTTCTTTTTAAAACAAAATAAATTAAAATAAAATTCCCTGAAAAATAAAATAAAAACAAACTAAGTTTATTATTTGTATTTTCTAAAAATAAAAATAAAATAGAAGTAAAATAAAAGTAAACTAAAAAACAAATTAAAATCCAAACAATTGAATTTCTCAAAGCTGTGTCCAAAAATTGACAAAAGCCTGGGCCCGGTTGTTCAAAGGACGATTACCGCTAATCCTGGGTTAAAATTTAATCGGCTCCTTTATTGGACATGTTCCGTTTGATAACTTTAGTAAAAACCTTCTGGAATAAAACCTTCCTATACTTATATGATATATGAACAGAAAACTTTAAACACTGTTCCCTATATTAGCAGTATTTCGTCCACAAAGTTTTCACTAATCCTGGATTAAGTTAATCGCCCTTTGAACAACTCGGCCCAGGGGTTAACCCCTTTACTTCTGTTAACTTCTTTAATTCTAGATGTGGTGTTTCAATCTTCAAAATTCGTTGAGACGTTGGAGTTAAATGACACATATAGGTGTTAGAAGGTATTACTCCGGTTAACTTTTCATACTAAGCTTGTCTCGAAAGTTTTTGAATATCAGATAAATTCAGAGATAGAATAAAATAAGAATAAAAATAAATTTTTATTTTACTTCTGTTTTATTTAGATTTTATTTTAATGAAAATGAAAAGAAAAATTTAATATTTAAAATTAAGTTAATAAAAATCAAATAAAAATAAATTCATAAAATTGCAACGACAAAACAAAGTGCAAAAGATTAGTATTTCAGCTAAATTACCTTAGTTTTAATTGATCTCATGAAACGATAAACCCATTTAACCATGTGGTTAAATGTGAATTTATCGTTTCATATTACCCTGAGGATGATGCTGAAATAGACTTAACTGATCTCCATGTTCGACTTCTTGAAAATTGGTAAAAAACCATGGTAAAAAACGTTAACACGTCTGGTACTTCATGGAGTGTTTCGATTTCACATACTACCTGCAATTTTTCACTTGTCATAAACATTGAACCACCGACAAGCAAGTAGATACCATATTATTTCAGCAGTCAGATAAATCTTATTACCAGTGAAAACGTTGATACGGTACTTTATCACAAATGAAAATATAATCGTATTACCTAATCAAAACTTATGTCTGCATGTCTTAAAGTAAACGCGCTTAACTTTGTCTTATTTAGAACTAAACCTTTCAACTACCGTTTAAACAGGTCTTGTTTGAAGAGAGTCTTTTACACTGTTTATCGTTAATTTTCTCTTTCAGTCAATAAAGTTCGTGTAATTGAAAGTACCACTATTTTTTTATTTCACTCTTTCCTTTCTTATCTTTCTTAGTCGTTCTTACATGTACCTCCTCTGTTGTTGAAGAGAAAGCATTTCAAAATAAAAACCAAAGTTTAGTTTTATTCTCGAGCCTACTCTCGACATTTATTTTTACGACAATTCGCAACAGTTTGAGGTAACAGGTTCGAAAAACGTTGACGACAGTTCAATCCAGAAAATTCGACATTACGGAAAAGTCGGTCAAATTCTTTTGTAAAGATATAAATATGCCAAACTCTTGGGAGGGTTTTCAGATAAAGCCACTTTACGATCATTGTAGATCACCCACCTAAAGGTAGAAAATTCTTTGTTTTACTAGGAAAGGAACCTATAAACTAAAAGCCATCTAGATTAAACAGTGTGTATAAAAAAACACGCTGTCTTATTCAAAATTATGATATTTTAGAAATCACTTTTTGTGGTAATTTGACCACCATTAAAACCCAAGAGCCTTGGAAACACAAATAAAGCAAATGTTTACACACAAGGGTAAATTCCATATTCGCGTAGTTAAGCGTTATTGGCTAAAGTGCACATAAATCCTTCATGATTTTCAGTTCTTAGAGACGACAAAAACTGCCTAAGTCTTTTTACACTTTTTGATTTAGTCCATTCGTTCCCGAGATATTTTTCCTTAAACACTTCTATTTTGAACTCTCCGTCAAATTTTCGCGAATGCTCTTAATGCTATGGGCCTGGGAAACAGGGAAGACGAAACAAGACGCCGTCCACTGATTTGTTATCGAAATTGCGTACCATCAGGTTAGCTTGTGAGTCTTTGGTAATAATACCGGACAGGTGAGTTGTTACGTTTTCGATAACTTTGTGGTCAAAACTCAGTTGTTTTCCTTGTTGTGTGAAATCCTTTGACTCCTGAGTCTCAAGCCTCTTGCCGTGCAACTTTTTCATGCAAATATGCGTATTTAAAGTGATACATCTCCGAAAAGAATGGACTAAGTCAAAAGTTTTAAAAGAACCTATCAGCTCTTTTTGTTTCTTCTAAGCAAACAAAAAATCCAGAGGGTTTACATTCCCTATAAGTGTGTTACAACGAAGCAGCGAAATTTTCGCAGAAAGCAAATAAATCTGCAGAATATCCGACACTTTATGTTTGGATGTACCTCATAACAACAAACATTCCCTCTTCTGTGGTCAGTTATGGCATGCTTATTGGTTTGGATATAATATGAATAAATTATCCATGCTTTTTGCATTGTTAGCGCTTGGGAATTACCTTAATTCATGGTTGCGGGTAAACGTTTGACTCTTTCAGACTACTATTGTTTTGCGTTTTAACGCCTTACAAATTAACGCAATTGGAGATGTGTAAAGAATACTGATTAACTTTTAGTAGGGTAGCGTTTTTTTTGGAAGACATGCTGTAGATGATTAAATGGACCGGTGGGAGATTGAAAAGAACACGAAATCGGAAAAGAAATAAACAATACAGGGAAAGAAACGACAATAAAAGGCTTGGATCCTTACGAAAATTCCACATGACTTCACTCGTGCGATTTCATGAGACCACATGAGATTAGACGTGAAAAAATTAAATCTTCCCACTTCACATGTGAAAATTTTTCACATGTGATTTCCCACATTGAAAATTTTTTACATGTTTATTTTCACATATAATTTAACTTCACGTTTTGCACGTCTTTCACACGTGGTTTCCATGTGATCACACGTGCAAACACTAAATCTTTCAATCTCACATGTGGTTTTACATGGTTATGCTCACATATAATTTAATGTCACATGTGTCACACATGTCATTCACATGTGATTTTACACGTGATCATACCTGAAACAACTTCACATCTTGTAATTTCACATATGAAACCTGGCATGTGGAATTTTTATGCGGGATCCCACACGTCAAATCTTCAGAACATCTTTTCTTACCTTCCTTCTTTTAGTATATGGCAAACATAATGACCGCATGACGTCGATGTTCCCATGTGACTAATTAACGCAATTAATTTATATCCTGAAAGCAAAAGTAGTACAAGTATTAGAGATACGGTCAGGTCCATAACGTGTTGGAGTGTTTACCATGTTGTGTACTCGGCACGTGGTAGCTTGTTTGTAAACTATAGGTGCGCACGCTCCTCAAGCTATAAGCGCTGAACAGTTTTCTGACCCCCTGGTCAAAATCAAGCCCCTGACCTCATTGTCGCCAAGAGGTGGAAACATTTTACGAAAATGTAAAAGGGTTAACCTCTGGGTTTTCAGGATTTTTCGAACGCCTGGAAGCTTTCGTAAGGAACTTAAAATATGACAGTTCAGCAAAAATAGTGCATTTTACACTTATTTCACGCATCTTAGTGTCAACTTCGAAGACAGGAAAATATCGTTAAAATTAACATAAAATATGTATAAATTATTTTTATTTCATTTTCAAATTATTTTCAATTCATTCTATTTCAAAAATAAAATAAAATAAGAAATTCAAATAAAAATAAACTACCCTTGTTTTTTTTTTTTTTGCGGGTCTTCAATTTCGCGGTTTTTTTTTTTGTAACCGCAAAAATAAGTAACAATAAGCGAAATTTAGTACTTGGCTAAAACTCTTTCATCAATTGACAGTAAGATACAAGTTCACGGCAAACAGCTGAAATTTCCGACATACCAAATGCTACTCTGGTTTGTAAATATTATGAACGTAACTTAAAGAAATTACAGTTCACGACCCGTTCACTTGGGTAACTTAAAGAAATTACAGTTCACGACAGTTCACTTGGGTCGTGAACTGTAATTTCTTTAAGTTACGTTCATAATACTCTTTCATCAACTTCAACGTCCGTTTACGTGATTATATTGTTTTAAATTAACTCATCCTGTATTTAAACTTCCGTGTTAACAATCACTTCCTCAGAAACACAGTTTTCCTCTTGCTTCAATTCCTGCAACATATCCTTGGTGCAGTCGTCAAACACCATTTCTATTTGGTTCTTTGAAACTGGCAACAGCTGTTTATACTTAACATACTTAAACACTAACAACGAAAGGCTCGTTCTTCAAGCTTTATGAAAACTCAGAAAAGTTGTGAGTTCCCCAACGGGAATCCAACCCG
>JBAHVQ010000142.1:384513-412192 GCA_036872915.1 Nanipora kamurai
GAAAGAAAGAAAGAAAGAAAGAAAGAAAGAAAGAAAGAAAGAAAGAAAGAAAGAAAGAAAGAAAGAAAGAAAGAAGGGAAGGAGGGAAGGAGGGAAAGGAGAAAAAGTAAGCAAGAAGAGAGGAATGAGAGAGGAGATAGGGAGATCAGATGGAAAGGGATGGAAAGAAAGGAAAAATTGAAGATGGGGAAGAGAGAGGACGTAAGGTGATAAGGATGGAAAGAAAAGGTACGAAGAAGGAAGTGAGAACGGAGAGAGGGTGATATAGATGGAAGGAGATAAAGTAAAATGGAAGGGGGAAACGAAGGAAAGGATGGAAGGAATATTCAGCTTAGCACAACACAATCATGATACTAATGTTTAAGAACACATATGCACACTGCTTGCCTGTTTCCTAGGTTATATAGACCTGTATAGCCAGGACCATAAAGTGGAGTTAGCTTTTTTCCGGATTCCTATAGATAAAAAAGCATAACAACATGAGGTGTAAACTTAACTACAACATCTAACACGAATTAACTCTATCGGTCCAAATGTCACCACATCTTACCTGGATAGCATCAAACTCCGACCTCAGCTTCATGTTCATCTCAATCTCAATTTCAGTCATTGTTTGATCTGTCTACGAAATAACAAGGGGAATAAAACGCAGTTGGTAAATAAGAACTATAAAGAGTCAAGTTCAACAAAAATTACTGTAATGGCAAACTTGTTTGAAGTAAGAAATATTAGTTCCTGTTTCTTTCGCCTGATGTAGACTTCATCCTACTGATTTGGACGTAATAGAAGTTGGGTATACGAGTCTGAGGATGTTTTCTCGTCACGATGTTATAATAGGATGGCACGAGGGAAATTAGATAATGATTAAGTGTCCCCGAAAGTCAAGGGACGGTTTGAGGAAGTCCGAAGGACCGCAGGAATTTTACAAACTGTCCCGAGATTAATACGAATTAGGGTCTGTAATTGCTAATGGTTATTAGAGCTGTGGCAGAACTTGAACGAACCAAATAAGAAAATTCACGATCGCACGATTTCTTACCATAAAATACGTACCTTTTCCAGTGCAGCGATATTTATACCAAAATGGGCCAAGTGCTTTGCTAGAAAGGGGTCTTCGACCATATCATCTTCAGCATATGAAAACACATCTAGATATTCGAGAAATTACAAGTGTGAGATAAAGTAAGGAAATGAGTTTTGCGATCTTTTCTTATGTACAGATACAAATCAGTCTCCTATTTAAGTCCGTGAATATACGGACTTGAACCCCTAAAGGGACAAAGACATGTTCAGTACAACGTCGCCATGTATCATACGGATGCATGGTCACGAGACTAGTAGCAGAGGAATGCACGTGTATATTCTGTTGTGCTTTATTGAGACCCGACAGCTGAACAGATTTTCTCGAACACAAGAAAAACGCTGATAAGTTAAGGTGCATTATTTTGGGACTATTCTAAATCTTTTTATTCCAAATATACAGCATTACATGGAGTTGGGTTCCACAAGTAAAGGTAATGAGATATTCCTCAACCAAAACATCTGACCTTGCTTGCGAAACGGATGTAGTCGTTGGCAAGCTGTTCGCTCTGTCGTCCAAATGATCGTAATAAGTCAAATGATCGGTAAGTCGTGACAATAACAAACTACGGACCACTGTCTCCAGAAAACCAACGCATACTGACAGGCTACTGGACCAATCATTTTACAATCCAACCTTACACAAAGCTACTACCATCAAAACATTGACGAGGCGCGCACAACTCATTTGTGACTCACCCGACGCTCTACGCCAAGAAAATGGCCACTTACAACGCGTTTTCCACAAAAACAACTACAACTCTGACTTCAAACTTAACACTTACAAAGACAATGAACGCAACGAAAACAACAGTCCGACCACAACATCAGCAAGGATACCCCACCTAAAAGATAGGTCTGAGATTACCTCGCGTGTCTTACGACCATACAACATACGAGTAGCGCACAAACCGATAACAACTTTACGACATGTGCTGACTAACGTTAAGGAAAGAGAACAACCGCACGAAAGACAAGGTGCAGTTTACAAAATTAATTGCTCCACTTATATAGGTGAGACTAGCAGAAACTTAAACATACGACTCACAGAACAGAAACGAGCGACAAAAAACGGAGACAAAACCAATCACATTGCCGACAAACCAAACACAACATTGACTGGGAATTGGCAAAATGCATTACTTACAGCACCAACTACAAACAGCGACTCACACTAGAAAGCTGGTATACGAACTTAGAACAAAAACCATTAAACCGATCACAACAATTACCGGGACCTTATAAACGACTTATTCACAAATTCAAACGTGCGAACAACTAATAGACTTAACACTTCGACAAACTGACAATTAACGCCTACACAATCATATCCACTGCTTTTCACAAACAGCCACGCTTCTATGACTCACACGAACGCTCACTTATGACTCACGAACCAGATATAAATACAGGTGAACCTGAATACTTACTCCCTTTTGACTCTGAAGATGAAGGCCGCTAAGGCTGTCGAAACGTCAGTCATTTCTACCAACAATCTTTCTCAAGACTACACTAACCTGGACAATTAACTTCCACAAACATGTCATGATTCTCCCAGGTTCAAACCATTTACTTTAATGATATGTGTTCGACTTCTGATGCTTCTATTTTGTCAACGGTTTTTAGTTTCACGGACTCCAAGAACAAATACTCGCTAACATTCTGTTCTTGCTGCTGGCAAGTATTGACGGTTTTATTCAAGCGGCACATTCTTGCATAATGATTCATGTTTTTACATTTGCTACACTGCTTGGCATAAGCAGGACATTGTCTTTTGGGATGTATTAGACCACAGTTACGACACGCCGTCTGTTTATGTTCTAGTTCACTTTCACTGGGCTTCTTTGTGTCTTGGACTTTGGTTGGCATTCTTTTATCTTTGTCTTTATTGTTACGCCGTTTCTCTCCACTGCACCTTACTTGATATACATGATCTTCTTCGTTGACAAATAGCTTCCTCTGTTGTCTTGAGATCTCGTCTGCACAACAAATTTCGACAGCTTTCTCCAATTTCAAACCAGAGTCTCGAAACAGCCTTTCTCGAACAACATGAGATAATGTACCACCGACGATTCGACTACATATTAAATCATCTCTTAAGTCTCTCCATTCGCGCGAAGCTGCCAGAGTTTTCAGTTCGGTGACGTACTGGTCGACTGATTCACCGGCTGCTTGATCTCTCATTAGGAAACGATGTCGTTCAACGATTAAATTCTTTTTGGGCTTACAATACGCTTCGAACTCAGCGAAAAGAATCTCCGTGGTTATCACTTCTCGTCCAGTCTCGGTGACTTGAAATTCGAAGGTATCTTTGATTTCTTGTCCGTCTTTGCCAATCATACACATAAAGATTGCCACCTTTTGTACTTCGGTTTTGTCGGTGCATGTCGCCGTTAAATAATATTCCATGCTACGTTTCCAGCATCTCCACGTTTCCGATTTTGCGTGTTGGCGAAATCAAATTTGCCAGGTCCCTTCAACTGGTTCATTTTGAAGATTGTACAACTAAGTAAAAACACCTGACACCATGTAATATATCGTTGGACGAGAGTCAGTGTACGAATCCAATTTTATTTAAACACTACTTATATAAATAACAGATTATTAGAATAACAATACGACTAACTAATTTGAATATGACTATGAATATATTACATCACGTTCTAAAACTCCTTAACAATTCATCAGAAAATTTCAAAAGAAATCAATATTCAATTAGTGTTTTGAAACTAGAGGTAAACTGTCTTCAAAGCAGGTGGCGGATTTGAAATCTCCCAGGGGACAGCGGGGCTGATTAAGTATCCATTTTCAAACTACTAGTAGTTTGAAGTTTTTCAAGGGGCTAGTACTTTGGAATTAATTTAAGCTACAGATTGTTCTGCCATTAACGAAACTACAAAGCAAATTTAAACACACTTATGAAGATATATAATAATGCATAACTAATAATACGAATACTTCGCTTGTTATGGAACCACACTTTCAAATACGAGGAGTTTGTTCCAGTCCGAGGCGAAGCAGAGGACTGGAACAAACTCCTCGTATTTGAAATCCCGGTAAAGTACTCCGTCTCGTATTTGAACTATTACTTCATTTACTGATCTTTTGTGAAATAGCAGCTGTGGCTTTTGCAAAGCTTCAAGATAACTGAACCATCTCTCTGGACAAGGGCATTTTATAACTGGAATTTTGAGTTAATACGAGATAGTTCTAATCAAGTAAAGGTCGATGGCACTAGAATTGATTGATACTATCCCGTTATGTCGACTAAAATGAGAAGCGAGCAGAAAAGCAATTCGCAAGTGAATCATTTTGTTACAAGATAATATTTCAATTTATTTGTCCAAAAATCTTTGTTGTCAACCTATAGAGGGCTTGGAGAAACCCAATACAGCGTGAATGCGTAAAACTAACTAGTTTCTGCATTTTTCACAACAAAACAAATCAAGGAATAAACAGAACTTTTTTGAGTGTGAATGATACGACTTCATGTTTAAAAAATAAAACAAAAAACGAACAAACACAGTGTACTGCAGAGGAGGTTGCGGAATAGCTATTTATGTTCCAAAAGGGTTAGGGAACTGCAAAAACTTCGGAGTACGAAAATTGAAAAAAGCCCCTTCGAAACGAAGGGGCTTAGCTCGAAACGTCAATTTTTCTACTCAAAATTTCGGCAGTTGTTCAGCTATTTATGCTACCTGCTTCACTCTGCGTTATCGTTCCCAGTTTTACGCAGAGTGGATACCCTGTCTCCTTATAGTAATCGACCGCATGGTTATTGCCACCAGATCCTGGAAAGAATGAAAGAACATCGTAGACTGGGAATCACCGTTTAACGAACAAAGACTTGCGTCTTTGCAAAGAAAGCAACGAACGGAGGGAAAAAGAAACGAAATAATCTATATTAGGAAGGGTTGAATATTAGAAAGGGAAGGGTTGAATATTAGAAAGGGAAGGGTTGAATATTAGAAAGAGAAGGGTTGAGCAGACATTGGGAGAAAAATAGAACATTTTGTTTAACAGAAAGCTAAAAACGTACCATCGTAAAATTTCCTTCCACAAAGAATTGTACCATCAGTTAAATTTAGCCATAAGTTTTGAGTCAGATCACACTTTTCACATTTCCATCCACTGAAATATGAACAAACAGAAGACTTACAAACAAGTTGACAGATAAAAAACTGAGATAGATATTGAGGTACAGACATAGAAAAAGCAAACGCACTTATATTTGTATGCAAGAAGACAAAAAATAATAACTACTAGAATTTACTTTGAATTACCTTGGTGGGATTTTTACTCCATTGTCCAGCTGTTTTAGGTTTTCAGCATACCTGAAAGAGGCATTAAATTAACTTTTTAATGGGGAGGCAGTCCTCCCGAAGTTTATTCTGGTTAACGCTATTTGGTCTTATTCTATGGAAAGAGACATACAGTTAAGAAAGATTTAAAGTCAAAAGAACTGACAAAAAATGTGATGTGTCACATTATTATGTAATATGTTACAGAAACTCGTTAACTCAGAAAAGCTATCTGAGTCCCGGATGGGAATTGAGCCTGCAATCTTCTGATCACAAGTGAGCTACATCTAACAAGCTTGATGAGCATGCGTAATTCCATCGATATACACCAAGCTACCACATGGCGCACAACATCAGCCAATACAGATAAATTGAATGCTTGACAGAAAATTGAACGAATTATTTCTGCTTGAAAAAACCCTTAGATAGTCCTTTACGCAAATCTCCTGCTGTAAGATATCCTCGGAAAGAATATCTTTGGTATAGCATGCAAAAGTTCAATGTCTTGGGATGAAATATCCTGGAATGAAATGTCCAAAGATAAAATATCCCGGGACAAAATATCGCCGACAAAATATCTTGGATGAAATGTCCTAGGATGATATGCTGAAAACGAAATGTCCTAGGATAAAATGTTGTGGGATGAAATGTCCTAGGATGAAATGCCCTGGGGTGAAATGACATAAATGAAATGTCCTGGGATGAATTGTTGTAGGATGAAATGTTGTAGGATGAAATGTCCTGGGGTGAAATGACCAAAATGAAATGTCCTAGGATGAAATGTTGTAGGAAGAAACATCCTGGGGTGAAATGACCAAAATGAAATGTCCTTGGATGAAATGTTGTAGGATAAAATGTTCTCGGGTGAAATGACCAAAATGAAATGTCCTCGGATGAAATGTTGTAGGATGAAATATCCTCGGGTGAAATGACCAAAATGAAATGTCCGATGATGAAATGTTGTGGGATAAAATGTCATGGGGTGAAATGACGAAAATGAAATGTCCTGGGATGAAATGTTGTAGGATGAAATGTCCTGAGGTGAAATGACAAAAATGAAATGTCCTAGGATGAAATAACCCCTGAGATATCTAATTCAAATGGCTTACTTTGATATCACTCTCTTTTCTCCACTCCATGAAGCCACTTGTTCTGAGAATGCTGCTGAATTTGTTGAAATTATTCCAGTTATTGAGAGTTGAACCTGGAGTGCCATGCCAGAAAAGTAAATACAAAGAACAAATTGTTTGCTGGTCTTGGCAAGATGATGAACACTCTAGGGTTCAATTGTCAAAATTACAAGCTTAACATAGTATTTGCAGTGTTGTGATGAAGTATAATAAAACATTCCCAAAATGCCCTATGGAAGAAAATAGCAAGGAGCTATTCCCACGGAAGTATAGGGAGATGGATAATTATTGTAGATAACTGAAACAGTTGGGGAACTGTTGGAACGTAAGAATGAAGAAACTAACATATTGAACAAAGGGCCTTCACAAGTTGTCCATACTGCCAACACAGCACCCTACTTTTACATAATTGTTTGAATAATTATTGGGCTACAATACAGACAATAAACAAATCAGATTTAATTTATTCAAATCAGATCAAATTGACTTATGTACTTCAGTATTGAGGTTGACATTTGTGATGGCTTTGGATAACATGGAAGAACTGTAGGCTAAGTTTGTATTTCCATCTGATACAAGGGCACAAACAGTTGGGATAATTATCAGCAAATAAAATCAAACCTACTTGAGGTAAATTGTTCTGCTTGCTTAGACTGATCATGCTGAAGGCCTCAAGGATCATTTGATGATATATCATTTATATACCTGCTCTGGAATTTGTTCATTGGAAAGGTGGATTACAGTATTGTCTTTATCTTGGTGTAGAACAACAAGTGCATACATGTCCTCATATTCCAGCTGGAACACAAAACAGATGCATAGTAATTTATCTGAACAAAGAATTTGTAAAGCTGAGAAATAGAAGCCTGGGCATTCAGAGTTATTTGCAAAAATACAATATAAGACAATTTAATTATGAGTCATTTATATGCAGTTAATGATAAATATTCAATTTCTAAGATTAATCAGTGGATGAATTAAGATACACCCAACATGATATGAAATGGGGAAAACTCTCCCAACAAATAAAAAAAAATGTTGGAAATTAGCAAATATAAAACTGAATTGTTGTCTTTCTTTTTGGGTTGTTTTAAGTTGTTTTAATGTGTTCCCTTATCTTTACAGCATCAAAATCCCAGGCAACTTAACTAAGCAGTAAAAGGCAACTGGGGGTTGAATGCTTACATTAATATCCCTGGTTGTGCTACAACTGATCCAACTTATTTTAGGACTGTCATGTTTGAACTGCCTCTACTTGTTTCTATTTCAAAAATTAAAATAAATTGGGAAATATCTGGTCTGATATTACCTCTTTAACCCTCCATATGACTTTTGCCAGGGAGCTAACTGTCTGGCATTAGCTAGATAAAAATTGAATGAGTAACCTTTGAGGGTGGAAATATTCATTTCATTTCCACTGGCAAGTCCATTTTTGAATCCTTTTGCTGTTTCAGTAGATCATTAACCCTTTCCTGGCAGTACCGCTCACTTTGATGAGTAAAATTGTCTGGCGTTAGCCAGAGTAAAATAATAAAAATCAGAGACTGATGGGAAAGAGTTAAGCTGCCTGGGACTTTTCTACCTAGTTTTTCAATTAAAATAGAGATTAGCTTTTAATTACTAACCTTCATATCATCAAGGTCAAAGCCACCTTCCACACCTATAAATGAAAAAACTTGTTTAGCAGTGATACATTTCAAGACAAAAATGGACATTATTATGTGAGTGGAATGTAAAAGAAGTAAAATAATTCACAAATACAAATATTAATGAAATAAAGTAATTTGTGAACCATCTAGTAACCTTACCTTGGTTCAACTTTACATGTACTTCACACACTAACAGCATATTTAGCATTACTACTCAGGACTGCATATCATTATGTATTACCTTAATATATAAATGTACATACTGTATTTCACATAAAGTACCTATAGCCAGTTTAGTAGGTTTTTTCTTTGGGGGATCTTCAGTTTTGTTTTCACTTGCTTGCTTTGGCTGGAAAAAGACAAACTTGGAGTTATGCATTCAGGAGAAATTATATACAACTGAAGAAAAACTTGCAGATCAGCAGGTGGGGTAGACTTTCAAAAACTTAATTATTTTCCACATATCCCCAAAATACAAGAACAAAAGGGAAGGGAGGGAAAAAAGTAAAGGAAGGGAAGGAATGAAAGGAGTGAAGGGAAGAACAAGAGGAAAAGGAAAGGGAGGGAAGGATGGAAAGGAAGGGAAGAAAAACTAGGAAGGGAAGGTAAGGTAGGAAGAGTAGCAGGGGAAAGATGCAAAGGAAGGGGAGGAATAGAAGGAAGGGAAGGAAGGGATAGAATGGAAGAATAGGATGGAATGGAGAAAAGGGATAGAATGGAGGAAAGGAAGGGAAGGAAGTGCAGGTAGGGCAGGAAAGAAGGGATGGAATGGAGAAAAGGGAAAGAAGAGAAGGAAGGGAAGGGAGGGGAGGAAGGGAAGGAAGGAAAAAAGAAAGAAAGGGAAGGAAGGGAAGGAAGGAAGAGAAAGGATGGAAGGGAAGAAAGAGAAAGGATGGAAGGGAAGGAAGGAAAGGGAAGAAAGGGAAGGAAGCAAAGGAAGGGAAGGATGGGAAGGAAGGGAAGGAAGGGAAGCAAGGGAAGGAAGGGAAGCAAGGGAAGCAAGGGAAGGAAGGGAAGCAAGGGAAGGAAGGGAAGGAAGGGAAGCAAGGGAAGGAAGGGAAGGAAGGGAAGCAAGGGGAGAAAGAGAAGGAAAGGAGGAAAGGGAGGGAAGTGTGGGGGGTGGATGGAAAGATGAGAGAAAAAAAGGGAGGCAGGGCTGGAGATTGTGTGAGGAAGGATGAAAAGAAGAGAGAAAGGGAGAGTAGAAGACTAGGAAAGAAGGAAGAATGGTTGGGCAATGAAAATTAGAGGCAGAATGAGGGGGGTAGGGTAGGACAGGTAAGAAGGGGAAGGGAAAAGGCATGGAAGAGGATGAAATTTAAAAGGAAGCAAAGGAATAGGATGGGATGAGTAAGGGATAGGAAAGGGAGGGAAAGGAAAAAGTAAAGGAATGAATTGAGGGACAAAAGACAAAAATAAAATGAAAGTTTGTATTCTTTACCTTTAACAATTGTTTATAATGTAAATAGACATTTCTTCCAGTCCTTGTGGCATACAATTTTACATGATTTAAACAAAATCCAAGTAAAGAGTACAGACAAATATATATTCCACCTTCAAATTTCTGTAAAAAAATATTAACATTTCAAAACCAAAAACTATTCTAGTAAACCTAGTACTCCACATCTGAAGGAAGACATTAAATGATTCTTGGCTTTAACTGAAAATTTTTCTTTCAGAAATGGTGGTTGGAGTGACTAGGATCTTACAACACCTAGATTGGCACATTAACTTGAACAATCTTCAAGATAGCACCTTCCTTTCATTTATCACTCACTGTTTATGTGCGAAAAGTGTCTGCTGGGACATTTCTGTCCTGTCTCACCATACCCAGATTATGCTTTCCTCAGCTAGGATTCCCACATAGGTAGGACCAATTCCACCATGTAAACCTTGCATTCATGTTAGGCTGGGACGATATTTTGCTGAGTTGGCAGAAATTGAATGGCGCCATTTCCTCAGTTTAGTTACCAGCAAAAAAAATCGTTTGTGTAAAATCATCCTTCCCAACCATCCTACTCTACTTACCAGAACTCTTCCTACTCAAATGCTAGCAGCCCGTGAGTCACGTTGGGAGTGTACAGAAACGTTATTCGTAAGCTCGAACAAGTCCAAATATCTTACGAAAGAAGCTAAACGCCATTCTTCGTCATTTTAACAGTTTGTCTCAACGAGTCTACTTTTTGACGAGTTAATTTCTTTTCGTAAGAGCTTTACAACAACCAGCTCAATTTGAAAACATACTACATTGACATTGTGACTAGCCTAGAAGCAATTTCACGTGCTCAACTGAACTTCCAACTTACCGGGCTTTCAAAGCAATAAACACATTGGTCCTTGTAGACTTTATCACCTCCTCTTGGTACTTTGACAGTAGCATTCGAAACTTGTTCCATTATGTCATGGAAGAAACCAGAAGCTTTTTCAAGCAGGACGTTATAAAACACAAAAAAAAGCAGTGTGTCGAACTGTGCCCAACTGTGCCAAACATCAACGTGGTTGAATTCAAGATTGCGGGCTCACAACAGTGAAAAGCGAAAACGAACTCGCAATGCAGTTCTGGGAATATTACCATTCGCGTTCAAACATGGAGCGTGCAGCGAATAACTAATTGTTTCCGGGTTTTGAAATAAAGGTTATCCAATGAAAACCATCCGCGTTTGACGCGTGAAAACAATAAAAAATAGGGTGTGTTCCTCTGGTTTCTTCGATGATGTTCACTCTTTCTCAAGATGTGGCGAAGGATTTCTTTTTCAGAATCAGTGAAATACAGCTTCAATTCAGGTACAACGATTACCGTACGAAATGCCATAATTGACGAGCTGCCTTCTTACGAAGTACTAGAGCATGAATTGAAAAAACAGCTCCCGAGATTGCAAACGATCGATTTTGGATTGATGAATGAAAACCACGAGGGTAAACAAGTCGCTCTTAACGGAGATCCCAGATGTTTGCGAGTAGCCATATGAACGCCAATCGCCCGATAATGGTACGCCACTCGTGTATGACCTTCCGAACTTATTTATTTTGTGTTCCATATTTGAACACAGATTTGAACAACACGGCAAGCGTTGGAACGGAAGCTCTATTGTCGTTTTTTTTGACTTGTCAAACATAAAGTTGTTATTGGATAACCGTTGTTTGAAAGACCGGAAACGACTAATTATTCGCTGCACGCTTGAACGCAAGTGGTAATAACGGAAACTACCCTGGTTTAGCTTTAGTTACAAGTGAAATTCCTTGTAAACATCAACTCCGGAGATGGCATGACTTCTTTAGGTTAAATGCAGTATTTTCTTCTATTTACTTTCCACATTTTAGACTTCATATCCCCGTATTCATTCCCCAGCGGATGTATAAGATAACTGACTGATAAAAATCACTTGTTCATTGTCAAATGGTCACTTGGTCATAAGTGTTGGCAATCAAACTTTTAATTTTAGGAATATTGCGCATTTACACTCGATTACATGAAGTGAAAATTACATGAAGTGAAGGAAATTCACGACTGTTAGAATAATATTCCGGTTAACTGAGTCAACAGTTTCGCCGTTTCAATGATGAACCTCCACCATATCTCACGTACGGTAATCAATGAGTTCTTTCGCCTCGTTTAATAACTTCGTAAAGCATTGGTCTGAACGGGAAGTTTGCCAGTTGTCTTACACATGCTTTCAACTCAAATTTTCCGTCGCGAGTCCAGTCCTTGCTTGTTACCTTTTAAAGACAACATTTCCCTGTCCCAACCTGTCATGTAACTATGATTCCCTCGTCTGCCAGTAGAGCATTGATCGAAGGTACATCTAGGTTCTGTACACTAAACCACGAGTGATTTCGAAGAGCCAAATAGGTGACAACAAATTGCAAACCAGTTTTCTTATCCCATCCTCTTGGAACTGCGTATTCGTGATCTTTCAGAGTACTCTAGATATGCTGGAGAAGGTTGGGCATTTATTCGACGGACCAAATCGATTAAAACCAGGCAGTTTTTGAGAGGGTACTCTATGAGGGTAAAACAAGCAAAACCACCATTTCAGGATCAGGGAAGGATTTGGACGGTTTAAATTATTGCCCTCCAGTTCAACAATTCTATTTGCTTCGCGCTCTTAATTTGTTTTAATTCTTCAATCTCTAGTAGATTTTGCCAAAAAAAAGACTTTCCGCACATTTTGTAAACTGAGCCTGCTAACCTTTTTCCAGTGAGCATGACAATTGCAAGTGAACGAACGAGCGTTGCTAAATTTTTTTTCGTCATGAATCCCATCGCGCCATTAACTTCTATAACATGGACCATATAAAATGCAGTAAAACAAAACGATTTAATAAGAAAATATACTATTGTTTACCGTTTTATGCTCTAAATGCACGTTTTACTAACTAATTCAACCACGTGAAAATCTTACAGCAGTCAAACTGCTACACCACGAATAAATTTTTACACTGCAGATCATAATCTATGAAATACGCATATTAACACTATTTACAATACCAGGTACAACATTTCCCTGGCAAAGAAGAAATCATAAATATTGCTGTTTTCCAATATATAAATTGACATTTGATGATGATTTGAAGGATTCCTAAATTCTACAGATTTCGTCCACGCGCAAAACACGCAGTCGAAGTATGGTGATACTTTAGTAGAACGCTACCGAGTGTAAAATGTTTCTATCGGCGTATTTTATTTCAAAACCTTCAAGAATTTCGTCGATTGCGCTTTCGGTATCTTCGGCTTTACTAATCTGAAATTGAATTAGAAAATTGTTTAAACACAAAATACACAAACAAAGTGCAGTCTTCACTGGAGTAAACAACAGACGGGGGAGAGGATGAATACTCACACATAAATTTACTGACAAACACACACACACAAATTACATTTAATATAAGGCATATGAAATGTGAAGTTTTGTATAATATTATCATAATATTTATCTTGTTTATTTAATGTGCACCACATGACTTGTCGAGACTGCAGTAAGCTGAATACATTTCAACTACGAACTCTCTTGATTCGAATAATTGAAAGTTTCAATCATTGAAGTTGCTGAATTTTTTTGTTAAGCTTAATGATTCAATTTTTTTGCGGGAAAGAAATTGGTCGAAATTTAAATCTAATTGGATTTATATCTTCAAATTTCACTTCGGTGAAAGGTTGATTACCAATCTTAAACGTTTGGTCACTAAGACCAAACTAAAAAGACTGGAATTAAGGACAAATAGATTGAATCGCAATGGTTAGAATCAAGACAGAACCAGTACAAATAGTAACCTTCGCTCTATCATCTGAGCTCCACGTAACTCAATGGTCAGAACATGTCACCTGCCGATCAGAATGTTATGGGTTCGATTCTCGTCAGGGGCTAAAAAAACATTTCTGAGTTTATAAGCTTGAGGGTCACGCAAGACTTCGACCAACCTTCATTATTTCAAAAGTTGTTTTCTTTACAGAGTTTAATTTGTGATTTGAGAACATCTTATTCTTTAACAAAATCCGATAAATTTGAACGCTTTTGATAGGTCGCTTGCGCAAGCCTGATAAGGGACAGACTAGTTTAATTCCGTTGGGGAGTTGGGCAATTTTCCTTTGCATAAATTTTTTTTTCCACCAAACTTTGGGGAAGATTTTTTTCATTTACTCTCCTCCCACAGGAAAGGGCTTGCTCGTATTTTTTTCCCTTTGGTAGCTGTGCTTGACCTTTTTTCCCGCCACTTTTGCCAGGCAGGACTTTTTTTGATAATTACCCTACCCCTCGCCCAAGAAAAATAAAATAGTCCGTCCCTATAGCACGCGTTTCTACATTTCTAAGTACATTGTTCAGAATAAATAAGAGTGCCACAAACCTTTTCGCACAAATGACAAACTATGAAGGCACCTAACGTAGCTTCTTCGTGGTTATCTTGTATATCAATGTTTATTATATGAACGGGGTTATAGGTCACAGGTTCTCTGCTTTCTAAGCCTAGTGGTAATGAGAAGAACGAAAGTATGAGCGTTAGAACTAGATTTACTACCTTTATAAATCTATTACCTCTTTTTTTCTAAAAAAGGAATTTGTATTCGAGAAATGATTTAAAAAGTAACGATTAGGAATTATTGGGCAGTAACATGGTTTTGTAACTCGATATTTCCATTATGAGGACCGAAACATTAGCGTAGCAACAACAACGACAACAACAGCAAAGACAATACGAACAACATAAAACGACAATCAACACAGCAACATAAACGACAATAACAACATCAACGACAATAACAGCATCAACGACAATAAGAACAATATCAACGACGATATCAACGACAATAACAACATCAACGACAACAAGAACAACAACGACGACAATAAGAAAAACAACGACGACAATAAGAACAACATCAACGACAATAAGAACAACAACGACGACAATAAGAACAACATCAACGACAATAAGAACAACAACGACGACAATAAGAACAACAACGACAATAAGAACAACAACGACGACAATAAGAACAACAACGACAACAATAAGAACAACAACGACGACAATAAGAACAACGACGACGACAATAAGAACAACATCAACGACAATAAGAACAACAACGACGACAATAAGAACAACAACGACATCAACAACAGCAACATCAACGACAATAACAACAACGACGACGACACCCACACCAACAACAACGGCTACATCAGTAACTAGACTTATTAACTTGACAGTAACACGTGTACAAAATTTTCAAAGCTTTAGGGTAAAAAATCCCTCCAGAATTGACGACCTAATTTATGCATCGACACACAGAACGTTTTCATTTGACGTAATAGCCGTCATGTTGGTGTGCTTCAATAAAAGAATTTTGAACATCTTTGTTGGTACACCAACATGTCCGTAATAAGCGTAGCAAATGATACCTCTGGGTATTGAGTGAGAACCGTCCGTAGTTCATACAATTTCAGTATAACTCGGCAGATTGTTATCGTAAGACTCGAAAGGACGTTTAGCTGATATCTCCAGTACGACAGTAGTCATGAAAAACAGATCTGAAGAAAGAGACTGGAACTCTGACGAGCACCAGTCTCACAGGACATCCCATTTATACCACCCCATGGTAGTACACTCGGCTCCAAAGGTAAAGAAGTTTGGTACAGTAGTTTTATTTGGATAGTGTGACGTACGTGGATGTCAAAAATCTTACTTTCAATCACTTGGTCGTATACTCTTTCTTCTGCTGTAATTACGAGGTCAAAGGTTTCTTCGCAATCTTGAAATCTTTCTGGTCTTGCCTTAATTCTTCGGTTTCGATCCAGCATGTGTAAAATTCCGTTTTGGGTATATCTATGAATTTCTGGGTTAAGGAATATTTTTCACCAAGATAATGAACAAGTCAATTTTCAACAGTACGAATATATTTTGCAACTATTCCAACACAAAATACAGAGAGTTGTCTTTTCTAAACTATCTCGTGAAGTAGTATCGGGTTAATTCAGGAACCCAATCCCTTTCAATCACTTCACAATTGATACTCGGTTTAATTCATATCCGAGTTCACCTGCCCAGTTAATCTTTCTTAAAATCAAAAGCCAAAACAGACGAAGTACAGCCAGAAATCATAGCATTCAACAGACATTAACGTTCAGTCTTTCAAAAACAGTTCTCATGACAAGAGGTTAAGTACAGAAACTTGCAGAGTCGAGTAGGCGCGCAGTTCTGGATAAGTAAACTACTACGAAGTATCAAAATTCACTTTAATTGGTGAATTTTTGGGTGAACCGAATTATAATTCATTCGGTTGACTACCATTAGCATGAAGCTGTTTGACTGACTTCATGGAAATCTAATACAAACATTATGTTGCGTAAATTCAGCACTACCAAGGACATTCTCGAGACTTTACGTGTAGTAAATTTTTACGTGTAGGAGTTCCAACCATTTGCCAAGATGTGAAATTAGAAATCAAGAATATTCAGTGTGGCCAATTACTCTACAAGGAAACCTACACAGATACCATGAAACACCTTATGTTGGTATGGTAGTATAACCGGGTCAACCAGGATAAAATTTCTGAAAATATTAAAAATCAGATTGCGGGCAAGATATTAACCCTTTGTTTGGGCTTTCAGGAGGTTTTCGACGAGTAAAATGGTCCGGAGTTAGCCAGAGTAAAATTAGCAAGTTGCCATATGGCAGTCGTGCCCAAAGAAAGGGTTAAACACGATTATCAGAATCAAACTATTTAGACTTGGTAAAAGACACGGGAGAAGAAGCGACATCGCAGTGTCACGTGATATGTACAACAACTCTACCACCTCAATTCAAAGTACAAACACAAATGTTTCGAACATGTAGCTCCAGTTTTTTGACAAACCGCCACACTGTTTCTTCAAGTATGGGACGACAGTTTGACCGTCAAATATTTTAAATGTTATCAACCCCTTGACGCCCGGTGTCCTTTAACTCTTCGGTGACGGAATCAGTACCCAGAAACCGACGCAGACTTCGGTATTTTACTTTGGCTAACGCCAGCCGATTTTACTCGTCAAGCGGAAAATTCACCGACCACCACCAAGGAGTTAAATAGGACAACTAGAACAAAAGCAAAAATGAGAGAATGAAGCAACATCAAAGAACAGGAAAAAAAATTGAGCATTAATGGATTAAGAAGATATGGAACCTATTGCCATAACCAGAAATACATGTTTGGAGTGAAACATATACCTGAGTAAATTAATCTTCAGTTTTACAGAGCGACAGTGACATTTCAGCGTATCTCCTAACTACCCTTCAACTTAAGGAAGAAACCTCATTTTTTCTTTCGTAAACGTATCTCGAAGTGTGCCACATCAGCAAGTAAATTAAAAAAAAAAACAAACGAAACAATGGAACCGTTTTCTTCTTTTAAAAGGAAATTCCCTAGGCAAAATTAGTTCGTCATTAGATTTTTAATAAAATCGGCCTTTTGATTTTCCACAAATGACTTAAAGACCTGTCCCATAGTTTCATTTAAGAAAAAATCATCACCTAATTTGTCCGTGGTGTTCATTTAAACATCAACGATTAGCAAGAACCATTTTGAAACGTAGGTTGTCATTGCAACCAGTGGTTACTTTCCCCTTATTTTTCGATACCAAAAATCTTTTGTACGAAGATAAACATTTTATTTTCCTCAAATATATTTACAATTTTTCAAGGCCAAAATTGCACGCCAGCTTTTTTAACAGACTAATGGTGCCAACTAAAGAACGGGAGTCCACCAAAAAACATGCCACAAACTTGAGAACTTCCTGAAAATATGCAATTACGTCCAACCTCATTCATTTCAGGGAATGGTTCGAACTACAAGAACCTCAGAACTATTTTACCGAAACGTTGCATACAACCAAAGCCCGCAAATAATTTGCTTTGATGAATACATCTAACTTGGTTTCATGAAAAGCCCAGTGACTCTGTTTAGTTCCACATTTATAAATACTTATAAATGGAACAAGATAATATATAGTTAACATCTTAAAAAAAGTTTCTTGCTTAGTTCGTCGGCAATAAAATGTATCGAATCCGGATTTGTTAAAGATTTCAAGATTCACTTTTCAAAGTTTGGAAAGATCCCGGAATAGTTAGCAACACATATTACCGAAGTATCCCGTTTTATTTTCCAATAATAAATTCCTATACTTATTCCGAACAGCGAAGTAATCTTGTTCGCGACCTTTCATCTGCAGAATCTTTAATACCATAAACAACGGGATCCCTATCAATGCCACCAGAGTTTACATCCCTCTAAGGAAAATGACTATCAAGGGAATCAAAGGAAATTTAACATACTTATGAAAATAAACAAAGCGCAAACTGCCGATACAAAATTATACAAATTAAACAGCAGTCGAAATGAGATTTTTATTTCGGTTAGCATTTTAAAACAGTTATGTTCCACTGTGGGGTACAACTGTGATATTATCTGTAATAATCAACAACCTAAACTTCGTGACGTCTTACTAACGCATTACTATCAATAATCCTAGAATTTTTCTTTATTTACAGTGAATTAAAACGGGTTTCCAGAAAACGTTTAAGATTCTGGAGCAAGTACTGGCCCTCGTTACAATCCTATTTTCATATTAACCTTACAGACTGTTACAAAAATGTTAAGATTTAGTGGAACAACTTTCTCAGAAGATTTCGGTCTGATACACATTTTTTTTGGATTCAATCTGCAAGATCATTGAATATGATATGTTCAAAACGCATATTTTTGTTCGAAACAAGTTCTTGGTTACGGCTTTAATCATTCACCAGTTTGAAAGCTAAAGTTTGAATGTGCTAACATTTGACGTCGCCGATTGTGGAGCAAAAGATCAACTTCTCAAACCACTTCTCGTGAAGCTGTGAAACCGCATCAAGAGCGGTCAAATTATCGAAATCACAATGACGTGCCAGACTCCTTCACGTAATTACTCATTCCACCAGCTGTGGAAAAAGGAGCATCAATATTTCTTTGGAAAAATGGGAATACATGAAATGCAATGGGGTCATTTTCGCCAATGTTTAAGATATTCGTCGAAGGCAGTTCGTATTCGCCATACAATTGCTTACCGCCAAAATCCTACCATGCAATTCTAGACTACCACAGTACAATTCATATCTCAAGTACAAACTGTACAACTTCCCACCGACGGACCTCATCGAAATGTCTGATAAAAAGACGCAGTATTTCATTAGAACTGATGAGCTGAAACGCCGCACGTTTTTCGTTAGCAGCCTTTTCGCACCTAGAATTCCTGTATATAACAAATCAAGACCAGACGTTACGTGACTTTCCAGAAACGGCATTGAAATTGACATGACATTTCGGAAAAACGAGATTCTAAAATACCACGGCTTTCTAGGTTCTTCGCGCGCACTAAGAACCGACCTGCCACAACCTTGGGTCACCAGGCACAAACCGGTAAAGTACAATGCTTTCGCAACCAATGACTGTGTCAATGGTCGCTTCGTGGCCGATTTTTGGAACTTCACCGGTTTGAACACGCCGCCGATCAACAACTGAAGTGTCACAGTATGAAATGCGTCAAATATGCGCAAAAATTACCGGAAATTTCGTTCGACTTATTCACCTGCGTATACAAAAACAATTGTCAGACATATCGGTAACCAAACGCCCACCATTAACATACAACATCAGTCAGCATTTACCAAGCCACTATTTAGCCATCTCTACGTCCGCATCACCCCAGCCACGTTTATGAAGGTCAGAACCTCAGACTATCAGCTCTGAAGACTCAAGCATTAAATCAAACTTCCGAGCTGCAAGTTGGTTCTTTCTTCTCTCCCTCCACAGTCTACATTCATACATACACACATCTCCGTTCTTTATCAAAACAGAAATCCGCCGCAGAACTCTGGAAGTTGAATAACCGTTTCCCGTCATGTATGGGGGGTTCGTCACGTGGTGGGCACGGTCATACTACGGTTGGAACATGTTTCGAGTGGCCGCTTAAAATCTTATAGTTGGAATACCCCTTCCTAAAGAACAATTTTTGGCAACCAGTTCTTACGTGTTATCTCGACCTTTACAAAATTGACAGTAAACACGAAAATTTCGAATACTATTGCTTTCTTTTCTCATTACACTTTTGAACGCAAGAGGACGCTTTCGTTCTGCTACAGTTGCGTAAGCAGATCAATTTTCACTAGGGCATTACAGCCCATCGCGTCGGACGTTCACGTGGCAAGGTTTCTTGAAACGTTGACACAGTGTAGAATTTTACTAGACTGTTATCAGCTATCAACAATTGACTGCATTTAGAAACTCCAAATCTCGTTTAAGACTCGTTGGTGAATAGCTAAACTTTGATTTTACCAAAACAAAGCGGCTTGGCATCTGCCACCAAATGTTGAAAAAACTTTTCCTATTTGTATAACAGAAAGACTGCAGTTTTTTATCTTTTAAGCGGCAATAAATCCATAAACCAAAATATTGTTTCAATTTTCTTTCAGCCGAGACTGGTCAGCCTGCGAGACACAGCGACGCTTTGGCCACCACGAAAGCATCATCACTGAAGACGTTATAATACAACGCATTACTATGCGTTTACTCCAGGATTTATGCTGCGCTTTAGCAGTTCCAATGAAACTTTAATGAAAGTAATCTCAGAAACTTGGTTCGAGTCAGCAGTCCATTCAGCCTCAAGCCAACTCTTAACCTTTCTTGGCCACGGTTGCCAACTTAAGTTTACTCCGGCTCGCGCCAGATGATTTTACTCAAAGGAAGACCTCTCGGAAGTTCAAACAAGTGTTAAGGTAACTAACTTTCGGTATTTTAAATTTTGGGTTCTTGCCCTTGACAACGGACATGAAACCTGTCTTAAGTATCCGACTCATACGGGAGGTTGGACGTCATCCTGGGGTGCATTTAGTGTCTTTATTAATGCATTAAATTGGAGTCACTGCGCAACGCATGCTAAATCCTCATTGCATTCTACTTTTATCGCCGTTAGTCTCGGAGTAGTGAAATCACAGTTCACAGTTGCTCCAAAGACAAAAACGTATAGCTTTGGTCACTTCTAGAATGCAAGGGAGGTATTCCACACCTCCCCATCCCAATAACCCAGACGTGTTCCACATAACGAGTCCACTGTCGCTAAATTAAAACCGAACTCTTCACTCTTAAAAGTTCTCCAAACTTGGCGAAAAAGCTTAGCTAGGACACTAATGCTGTATCAATAAGAATGAATTTCTACTACGTTTTTAGGGCTTTTAATTTGTTTTCCATGGAGGATAGACACACGCTTAACATCACAATCTTGAAATAAAGTCTCTCACCTTTGTAACCTCAAATGTAGAATTATGGAAACTAAATAGCAATGCTTTCGGTAACTTAACGCTCAAGTTATTTTACGCTATTTTGTATTCCACCGATCCAATTTCGAAGCCACAGCTCCGTCGACCGTTACTTTCAGAATCTTCTTTCCAAGAACGGGCCATGGATTCGGGTGGTGATATTCCTAGAACTGGGAAAATGTCAATGCTGATAGGGGCGTCCGGCTTGCCCTTCTCAAACCGCAAAAAAGAATCACAACTTTTATACACATTGATTACCAGTGTCACTTTGTAGAAACTGCGACCCATATATTCCACGTTATCTACTCTTACCTTGTACAACGTAAATAAACCTAAGAGGTTGGTGAAATGCGGTACGATTTTTGGGAATGCAACCAATTAAAAATTCTACAGTTTCCATTCGGATCAAAGCTTCGTAACTAACTCCATCCAAGCATAACACAACAGGAAGGTGCAACATGATGCAAAAATGTTCCGTGGATAGCAACTTTGTATTTCTAACTTTCACCAATTGACAACACAACATCCACGAGCGTTGCTAGTATTCTAAATTGTTCAAATCGTTCCACGCCATTTCTTCTTGTCACTTTAGCTGCTGATTTCTTTCGAACTTGGATCATGCGAACTTTGAACCAATGCTGCTCCTTTGTACGATGTCAGAACACAAACCAGTTGCCAGTAACGTATAAAACATGACAACAGTTTAGAATATACGGGGTTCATTAGATTTTGCTTCAGCCTCTTACACCAAACCCTTTTTTTGAGTCAAATTCGTGGTGGTTACCCGTACTATGCTAAAGCGACAGTCGATGTTCAGATGTGGTTGTCAAGAAATTGAAAGCATATATTTCAGGGCTTTCCCCCCCCCCCAAAGCAGTCATACGTGCGCTTTACAACACGCCGTATCTACAACGAATGCAACCACCGTAATGAGCACTGACGGCAAAGATGGAAAGATTTTTCCAACTAGGGAAAAATTATAATGCACTTTTATACGATTGATAGGAAGTATGAAATTTCACCCGCATAAGTTAGGTACATTTACACATTACCATTAATCAATCAAACAAATTAACCATTTTCGTGTATGCAACTACGGCAAAATATACCTTGCACTATAAGTTTTGCATTTGAATGTCCTAATGCTTCTTTAATGTCCTTGGAAGAGAATCACACACACATTTGGGTATTCAGTTATGCCTTGTAAATCACAAGGATTGTGTAAACAAACTGCAATACTTATCTAAGGTTCTTCAGAGATTTTACAGTTAAAAATTGATTCATACAGACAATACTTTGGGAACCAAGAGTATTAGAGGTCTATTCTACACTAAAGTAATAAATATTGTCCCCAGTAAACTAAAAATTTAAACATAATTTACCAGTAAGGACCATATAACTACTAACATATAGCACACTCACCATATGGGCAAACGTTTGGGGTAAAACGGTTCATAATCATACTTACATGTATTTTAAGTTCTACCAAACAGAATAAAATTTATTATAATAAACCTGGGTAGTTAAGCAATTAAAATGCAAACAAGTGTAAATATGAAAATGAACACCTTGACATCAACAGGGGAGGGGAATTTAATGTAGTAATACAAAAATTGGGAAGCCTTATCTACACCATTTCATCCTTCCAACATCTAGTAAAAGATCAAAGCTTTTTTGCAGTATAGCAACAGATTATGTTGTTTTAATACCTATTATACACCACATATAAGGTGATTAAAAATTTTGGACAGTTAAGATTATTCTGGAAGACAGTAAGTAAATTCTATTTCAGAATCATCCTCAGGGTAATATGAAATGATAAATTCACATTTTACCTAGAACACTAGATTTTTGCAGTAAAAAAATAGTTATGAGAATTAAAAAAAACCTTCCAATGAAACAAACTACTGCTTTAGGCATCTTCAGTACTAATATCAGAGAAATACTGATTATGAGTTTTAATTTCTCAACATTTAGTTTGCAAACTAGTTCATCATTGTTATTCTTATTTTTTTTAACACTTTCACCTACACTAACTTTGCAAAATAGTCACCATACAACCAATTGGAATTAAAAAAAAACAATTTGCCATCAGTGAATAAAGAAAAACATTACAATACAAACAATTAACTCAAATTAGTTGAATGAGTTTTGGTATGGCCTAAAATAATCAGACAGTGCAGAAAGTTACCAAAATAAGTAAAAAATTCTGATATTTCAAGCAAAGATCCTTCTTCAGAGAGTACAGAAGTAGCAAAACTATAAATGAAAAGGCTCTATCATGTATAACAACAGCTTGATCTGTTTGCCTTGCTCATCAAGTTTGATAAATTTAACAAACTCATATGTTTTCCTAAGCATGGACATTACCTGACAGGAATGCCACAAGCACAGTATAGAAAACAACTTTTGGTCAAGTCTAATGCAGCGACCTGCCCACAGACAAGGAATTCTCACAATCCTATTCTTCACTATGCTAGAAGAGCTGCTACCTAGATCCAGAAACATGGCCAACACCAACAAAGGTTAAAAAAAAATTCTCTTGCAATCAGTGGGATTGAACATGTCAATCTACCAAAATAAATGGGCATAATAAATGCATCAGGTTTTGATTTTCCATCCCTTTGTTCTAGTACTAGCGGGTGGTGGGTGTATTGCTCAAGGTATTTACCATAAATGTACTACACTTCTGATTTAGTCAAAGTGACAACCAAAATCTCAGCAGTTTGACCAATCAGGAGGAGACCGACTGCCAACCATAACTGTGACCAGACAGTTTGTTTAAAAAAAAATATTAAATTTCCTTAATTTTACCAAAAGTTAAATTATGAAAATTTTAGTTTCAAATTTCAAAACTCTTAAATATAAAACAAAGGGATGTAAATTATACACTTATAGTAGGTGTGAAGACGATACAACGAAATTGCAAACAAAAATGAAGACGGCCATTTTCCTTGAATGGACGCTAAATTATTTAGATACCACATCGCCACTACAGCTGAAAATCAAGTCAAGATTATTTCCCCTAGAACTAAAAGGTTTGAATACCCACAATTACCAAATATTTACTCTAACTCAACAAGTTTCATTTTCTACTACCATGCAAGCAACGGACAATCGAAAATACGAACAAAATGAAACACCTACGAGCTTGGACACGAAACAGAACACATAGAACTTCCCCTTGTCCTTGAGAAAGACAAAGAGGAAGAAAAATACCGCTGTGACTCTGAAAACGAAGCCGAGATTGTTAAAAAAACCAGATTATACGGATACAGTTGTCTGTCTTTGCGAAGAAGGTCTTTATACATTTCGTCGTACGTAGTATCGAACGAGTAGACGTTTGGTTGATCAGGGGCACAACCTGGCAACTTCACTTGACTTCCCGAACCAAACGACTTTACATCGAAGCCTCTTTTGCTGGAAAAAATAATGAGAAAATCCAAGTTAAAACCACTCTATAACGACCATTAACGTCTTAAATAGTGTATCTTATGAAAATACTACGTATTTACGGGTATACTTACCTCAAAAACTTATGTGCTTCCATGCTTCTGTTTTGATTGCTGGAGCAAACAACGGCTATTTTCAACTTCATAATTCTTACCAATATTGGATTTAAACAACTCGAATAATCTACCATAAAAGTAAAGACGTCTTCGACGATTGCTTTCGCCGAGAATGTATTAAGTTAAATATACAAATACACACACGATGTCACAGATTTCTCTCCCTTGCTTTCGATTTACCTACACGTATCAAAAATGGCCGTAAATTAAAGTGCGTCATTGTCGAAGCCTTTTTGCTACGTCATTGTGACGTCTTTGCCAAGCCCTCGCCATATAAAGCAAATCTCGAATATTGACGTATCATCTCGGGAAAGTCCGGAAACCTGGAGGAAATGCATGGTAAGACAGACTGTTGTGGGTTTATCTCAATTTTTTTTTCTATTTGATGGTCAAAAATAATGTGTAATAGAGCAATTGAACTTACTTTATGTCAACTATTCTTTCCAAGTTCTTTTAATGAACTAAGTAGCCAAATAAAGATAGGGGTGGAGCTTATTTCTTCAGGTCATTAGTTAAACCCAGTAAGCAATGTCTGTCCTGGCTGTGGCTACTTTATAATGTTTTGGTTGGTTAAGTCAAACACCCTCTAACATGTATCAATCAACACATTGCAGATGTCTGAGGAGGTTCCTTCATTAAACTCCAGAGCTCTTCTCCACAGCTGGTTAAATAAAATCATTAAAGTGAAAATTTCTGATGGCAGAAGGTTGATAGGATCATTCTTGTGCACAGACCAGGACATGAACATCATTCTGGGATCATGTCAAGAATATGTCCATGGAGAGGGTAAGATAACCATCCTTTGATATAAGTTCTGAAGTTTATCATCCTCTGTGAAGCTTTGACTTGGGTTCCAAAAAAGTCCTAGATTTCAACAAGCTTGTCTTAATCAGCTTTGATTTCAGAATCATGAAATCTGGTTAATCATGAAAATTTCATGAATAACCAGAACTGAAATTTTCACTTTACTCAAATTGTTGGACAGAGTATAGATATTGCAAGTTGGGTATCATTGTTTTCATTTTGGGTACTATTTGGGTTCCGTTGGGTACCATTGTTCTTATCATGGGTACCATTGATTCCATTTAGTAGTTGCAGAGGCACAACCAGAGGGGGACCCCTGCCCTTTGAACAAAATTCCTAGTTGTGCCCCTGCAGTTGTGCTCCAAGGGGTAGGCAGGAAGGAGAAATTACCACTGGGTGGCAAAATATGGATTGGATTTTTACATAGTAAATTTGTAATTCAATTATTATTGAGTTCATCTCAAGTATACAAGTTTTTGACAAGAGACTGAGAAGATTTGGTCCTCAGACAGTAGAATTTAGGGCAAGTTGTCCAAGTCATGTTGCTTCATTCTCCCTATCAGAAGCAAATGCAGTGGACCAACTGGTTACCTTTTTCATATTCATGTAGATTGACCAGGAGGGGAAATAAGACTTTAGAAAAGGGACTATGATCCTCTTGAATCAACTAGTTTATTGATGTGTTTCTGTCTTATTCACCCCCCTGTAATTTTGCTCTTACTGTTTCAGACTTTGAAAATGAGGAACCAAGAATTCTGGGATTGGCTATGGTTCCAGGAAAACACATTATGTCATTGGAAATCGATCAACAAACTCCATTTGAAGAAAAGCCTAATGACCAAAACTGTTCATCACAAAAGAATGAAACAGAATCTCAACCTAGCAGCTGAAAAAGCAGAAAACAAAATGCTTGTAAACAACTTAGCTTCATGCTAAAATCTTGTCAAAGCAAAAACTGCTGTCTAAGCTGGTAACAAGTAGAACCCAGTTACCATCTATGTACAATTATATTCTTCTTACTAATATAGGCAGATTCAGGGGGGATTATGGACTTAAGATTAACTTAAGAAAATAGAGGGAGGAAAGACGAGAGTCTGTTTATATGTGGGCAATGGGACTAGAATGAAATTGGAAAAACATCTTTATGGTCACTTCATGATTACTACATGACTACTGAACATTTTTTGAAAAGAATTTACAAAGCTGTGATGCAGCTTTGGTTGTATTAACCAATAGGAGCTCCACTCCTCTACCAAAATGTTCTCCTTCAAGCATTATGAAATATTAAAACTTGTCATCTTTATGCTTGCAAATAAATAGAAGCTTACTAAGAGGTTAACTTAAGTGTTCAAATCTGTTTTTTTCCAATTAATGATTTCAAATTGAACTTAAAGTTATACACTTCATTTCACACAAGCCAGTAAACTTCAGATGATGTCATGGGAGCTAACCATCAATTGTCAGTGATAAATAAGATGGCAACTGTACATTTAACTACAAGGGTGGTATCCAGAGGTGTGCTGCTTACATAAATATAATATCTAATCTTATATGAGTTTTACAAAAAAAGTATATGATAAGAATTTTAATCATATCAAAGTATATTTTAAAAAATTATGATTTTAACCTTTAATGTCCAGTCGCACACTTTTTTGAGTGATCTTTGTGTGCATAAATTATCTATCAAAACAAAAAACAAACTTTTGTGGGTAGTTTTTGAATTTAAACAATTCCAAACACTCAATTAATTAAATTACTTAGAGATGAAATTACATAAATTAAAATTAACTTGTTTTTAGCTCTACAGGGGCACACCGTGATGAACCATATGCTGGGGTGCTACCAAAATTGCCTCCCCTCCCCCTGTCCAACAGTTGATTCTAGACATCTTTCATGATGGCAGCCATTTTAAATATTCCTTTATGTGCATTTAAATTAGCCTTTCTAGTTTGCTAGGAAGCAGCGATTCTTTTGAATTGCCGAAATTAAAAGAATATTTAGGTATCCATTATGAAAGAAGTCTACATACAATGCTTTGCAAACGTGAAGAACGTTTATCATAAAGTCTTAGGAAATTCAAAGATAAAAAATTCAAATTCAATGTTTATCATCTTACTAAGACATGTTGGTGGAAGTTGATCGTCCAGGTTAGTGTAGTCTTGAGAAAGACTGTTGGTAGAAGTGACGAACGTTTCGACAGTCTTAACAGCTTTCATCCTCCGAGTCAAAAGGAGAGTAAATATCAGGTTCGCCTGTATTTGTATCTGATTCGTGCGTCATAAGTAGGCGGTCGTATGAGTCATGGGGGTGTGGTTGTTTGTGAA
>JBAHVQ010000142.1:413269-423872 GCA_036872915.1 Nanipora kamurai
TTCACAAACAACCACACCCCCATGACTCATACGACCGCCTACTTATGACGCACGAATCAGATACAAATACAGGCGAATCTGATATTTACTCTCCTTTTGACTCCGAGGATGAAAGCTGCTAAGGCTGTCGAAACGTCAGTCACTTCTACCAACAGTCTTTCTCAAGACTACACTAATCTGGACGATCAACTTCCACTAACATGTCATGATTCTCCCAGGTTCAAACCATTTACCATGTTATTAAGAGTTGATTGTAAGTTGGTCACTGAATATTTAACTGCAGTGCTTTGCAAACTTAAATTAGCTCCAATAACAAAACAATGTTTAACAACAGGTAAGAGCCTTTTTATTTCCAGAATTAAAATTATTCTAAAATCCTGTCTTCCTTTACTTCACCGAATTTAGGTTGGCCCTTTATCGGAGTAAAATGCCGTACGAAACGCCTTCGCTCGAAAGGTCCGTTTCTCAACACCGGCAGTTTCCTGATGCTTTTGGTTATATACAAGCCGTTCAATACCGTCAACGCAACAGTCTACTTTTATAAAAAAACGAAGAAATACACCAGTCCAAATCGTCAAAAAAGAAAATGGCCTTTATTATAATTCTAAAGAAGTTAGCTTATTGGATTGTATTCCTATAAATATTTCATTAAGTAACCACTCTAATAAGCATAAATCCTCATCAACAAACTCGGTTCAGACCTTTTACCATTCAATGGTTAATGTTACAATATGTGTTATTAAATGAATTCGCATACTACCTCGTCCTTTTTCACAATACTGAATATAACACGTAATTGTGCCAAAATAGAACATCTTTGCAATGGTGTATAATTGAATAAATAAGTATGTCTTTTCAAATGCGTTTAACTACATAACGAATGGAAACTTTAAGGCCATTTAAATAACTGAATATTAAATAACCCATTTCCCGCCAGCAGGAAATCAAATGTTACTTTTCTTATCACGTGACGTTTCAGTAAAAAAGATCTATTTCAGTGAACGATAACCAGTAAATTGATACTTTGCTATAGACCTTGGGGTGGCTTTTCGTATTTCCACCGCCTTTCCTATTTTGTATGATCATTATGCATTGTAGAACCGAGTAGTACATCGAATATATTTTTAACTCCTTCGTCACTGCATGGTTGATTTTCGAACCATAAGACTTTATTTTACTCTGGCTAACGCCGGACAATTTTACACGTCAAGAGAAGAGTTCCCAGTCACGAAGGAGTTCATTCTTCATTTAAACTAGTATACTATAACGTTTCCGTATCTGAACTATCCGGGTTTTTTTTTAATTTTTTGTTTTTTTAATTTTTTGTTTTTTAAACGAAAACCAACCATTGTATCTCAAATCAATAAACCAAATTAATCTATTAATTGAACGAATTTATAGCAATCACCCAGATACAGAGCATCATAATGGAATTCTGTAATCGTATCGTGTTGGGCATGAGAAATGATAAAAAACTGACGAATGTGACCAATCTAGCCACGCAAAAATAAGCCTAAAAATATCCTGCAAAGGGAAGTATCTTCGCGCAAATTTACGTTTTAAAGTACAGAAAGACTTTTTCAGACCTAAGCCCTCCAGAAATTACCATCTTAGTTTGGAGTCTCCTCTCAAAAAAACATAATAAGATAAATAAGATTACGTCAGGATCTGCCAATCGAAATTTACATTAGTCTCATGTTCAACATGTATTAGTTGGATGAGTGAAGGTAATTGAGCATGAATATCATATATCCCATAGTCTTATTCTACTGTTTATAATTATTCAATATATATCAACTAAACCATCTGTAGTTCCTTGGAATTTTGCCTTCCAGTAACCTCCTTGGTAAGTGTGACAAGATGTTTTTGAATCTGGGTCCTCAACTAGTTTGAACCACCTGTCAAGCACCAAAGAAAGATTAACCGACAGTTCCGAAAGTTAGAAGTCCACAACGAAAACTTAACGTCATTTGCTGTTTCAAAATATTTTATCTAGTGAAGCAGTCGCTTCAAAACTACCTACATATTTCAAGTTAAAAGGTTGGTAGACTGCCGAATTTATGATAAAGAATTCTAACGTTTCGAGCTATGGCCCTTCGTCAGAGAGTGAAACGAGTTCTGACGAATGGCCATAGCTCGAAACGTTAGACTTCTTTATCGTAAATTCGGCAGTCTACCAACCTTTTAACTTTTTGTGCTGTTTGGTACTGCCTACGCCGTATCCCATTTTTGTATCATTATCTATGTAATCGTTCATTCTTCCCTTTCTTTCCACCTAATCCTATCCCTTTCCTTTTCATCCGATCCAATCCCAACCTCACATCCATTTGCTTTCCGAAACTCGCCTTTCCATTTGCTTCCGTTCCTTTCTTCTCTAGTCCATCGCATTCCATCCGATCATTATCATCCATTCGGATCCCTTGTTATCCCATCCCTTTCTGTTCAATACCTTGTTATCCCATCCTACCTAGTCCTACCTTTCCCTTTGCCGTCCCACCTCTTCCCTCCACTTCCATTCCTTTCCCTTCCGTTCACTTTCGTGTTTCCTCCCCTTCCCTATTCATCTCTTTTCTTCCTTTCCTTACACTCCACTTCCCAATCTTTCTTCCTATTCCCTTCTCTTACCGCAGTCACGGAAAGGCAATTACCTGGGACTCCAATCTTTCTTTTCCGCCTCACGTTTCTTCCTTGCCTGTCTTTGCTTTTCTTCCAGTCTGCTTTTCTCCCGTGCTGCTTCTTCAATCTGTGCATTTAAAGTATCCAATATTAGAATCTGAACTCGCTAGACTGACAAGCATGATTGCCATAACCTGCACCGTGTCCAAAGTTTCAAAAGGAAAGATGTTAACCCAAGTTAAAAAAGTCCAGACGCGACGCAGCCTTCAACGTTTCTAACAATAAATATTTGGCATTGACATATTATTAACTCGGTTTAAATATTTGAGTCCCACTGACCAAAATATTTAGACATTACCAATCGTATTAAATACTGAAATTGTGTCATCTTAACCGACAACTGTCGCCGTAGCTCAGTCGATTAGAGCATCGCGCCAGAATAACAGGGTCGTGGGTTGCATTCTTTACTTGGGATGATATCGGAGTATTTTCGCAGCTGGTCCAGGCTGGGTCTCAAAATAAAATTTCTATCACTAGAAAATTTACGTTCACCTAAACATTTGATCTATGTGATCAATTGACTGTAAATGGTGAAGTTCCATCCATATTAATAAAGAACTCGCATCCATTCTGGCTGCAACGGCCTCCGTAGCTCAGTCGGCAAACCACTACACTATTGCCCCAGCATCGCAAGTTACATTTCAAGCCGGAAGGCCATGGAGTTGAAGACCTTGCAACTGGCTCAGGCTGGGTCTCAAAGTAAAAATTATCTGGCAGTCGAAAATTTACCTTTACCTCTAATATGTAGTCTAGAATGTTTACAGAAGTTGCACACTTACCTCTCCATTTTCAAGATGTCTAATGTCAGGCCGCTTTCTAGTATCAGTTGAACATTCAACGCCTTGAAAGATATAAAGGTGTTTACTGGTCGACGTATTTGGGTATATGTGCGTTAGTTTGTCCGGGCATGCAGTGGAATAGGTAGTTTGAAGAGTCAACGTGAGTATTGGTGTGCAATATGGGGGTTATGGTAACGCGATGTAATTAATGGCGATGGTGCTCATAGGGTGTTCATCTATGGGACTATGAAGTACACTCTTGCGTGCGTAAGTCGACGTGCGTATCCAATTGCGGTAAAAGTAGAGTGTTGCGTAGGCACTTTTGAACGACTTGTAGAAAACCAAAAGAGTTGGGAAACTGCCGGAACTTAGGCGTAGAAAAACTAAGGTTTCGAGCGAAGGCCCTTTGTCGGAGTGAAAAGTAAAACGACCAATGCCCTGTTGGGGCATGCGCACAAATACTTGCGTGGACACCTAGGTGGGCGTTAATGTGGTCGCCTGTCTGAGTTTCTTTCTGTTATTTGCTACAGTATAGTTATGAGTTCATTTTTACGAGGGTGCGGTGACTTACTTTCGTCTGGTTCGTTCAGATGCATAGTAAATGTCGTGAATCCATACATTCTACAATAAAGCAGAGAATAATATGATTTAAATAGTCTCAATAAAAAAGTCTAGCTATAAAGTAACGTTACTGACCGAGAGGAAATTTCCGGTTTAGGATTTGTTTTCCAAAGTAATCTTGGCTCCGAATTTAATCCTAAAAAAAGACAGACGTAGATAAAGTAAACCAGGAACCATTCCCGACATAAATACTCGTTTCACATTAGTGAGTGCGTCAACAATCATCAATGTTGTTTTAACGTACCAAATGTGTTCAAAATCACAATTTTGAAACATGAGCGGCGGTCAAAGTTTGCTGTCACTGAAAAACCAGTGACACACTTCTTGTTACTATATCTCCATATGGACGGCATAATATGGTGAGATAATTGTCACCTACCATTTTTCACGGAGGTGTATTCCATTTTCTCTTCCCAATTTCCATCAATTAAATAACATATATGTCCGTTTGAATCTTGAATTTCACCTGCAAACAACCTGTGTCAATTAAAACGTCTCATCCGATGTATATTTATAATTACAGGGACAGTAAAAAAGTTCAACGATTTTTTTTCCCTTACATTGTCAAGAAATGCGTAAGATGGACGCTGTAACGCCAGAGCTCATAAGTCGTGACACTACGGTACCTTATGACATGCATGAAAGCTACTGAAGAAACAAACCTGTGACTAGTTTGTAATTTTCACGAACTCTCTTGAATGGCTGAAAGTGTATTCTACACATCTCGGTCGTTTGATGATTGGTAATGACAACTTCACCATCCTAAGAGAAAATTAAAAAGTCACGCCGACAATTCAGTCGATAACCATGACCTATCAAGCTGGGGTTCCATATCCTTTTGGCCTTCTGCTTATACTTTCTGTCATAAAAGCTTGAAAAACTGACGTATCTATACGTCCCAGGGACGTAATCAAATTTATAAAATGCATTTTTGAGAAACGTTACGGGTAAACCTATTCTTTGCGACGATTTAAGGATCGTATATACTCCGTGTAATTAGATGTTCCGACAATGGCTTTGAAATAGAGTCGGAATATTATCACCATATTTTTGTCTTGTTCCTAAGCTCATATCTTGAGGTATTTCCAAGATGTTTATTTTTCGGATTATGTTTTATCTTGTGAAACTTATTGGTAATTCAAGAGGAAAATTGAAAAGAAATTAATGTTTAATCAGTGCTTGCAAATGTGATACAACCACTAGTGGCTGTATCAGATTCACATATCAGTTCTGCCTACACTCTCCAACACTCAAATAAAGCTTTTTTCCGATTTAGAATAATTTCAAAGTCCTCGTTTCACTAGTACTTTACAACATTCGCGCCGTTGTTGTAAATACTACTTGTATGTCCTGCGTACAAATTCACGATTTTTGGGTTAACATGATCCTTGAATGGCAAAGCGTCACTGCTGTCAAAAAAAGGATATACCCTTACATGTTCAGGCCAAAGGGTACCAAACACAATGTTATGTATGATAGTGGTAGGTTTTTTCCAACTATAATGGCACCCAGACTTCTTTAGTTTCAGGTGAACCATTCCAGTGGGACGTACTTTGATATACTAAATAAAAGAAAGACACAATACGAAGGTGATGAAATAATGAAATGCCATTTCTTCTTGCTATTTCCCATGTGAAAAACATATAGAATTGAAACGTTTTTTTCACTTGTGAAATTGAAATATTTTGACGTATCAAACATCTAACTGACATATAGTTCATAATTTCATATATGAAAATTAATTTCACATATTATGAAATTTTTATTTTAAATATTGAATTAAGATTTTCACATTTGAAAATCTGATTCATATGTGAAATGACAAATGGAATTTTTGGAAGAGATAAGCCTATATAACCTTTCTACGTAATTTACATCAATAGCAACTACTTTGTGACTTTACGTCTTCGCACAAAGTCACAGAAAGTCCACAAGAAACTAATCATCAAGGTCTACTTGAATTAAGATTAAGTAATGCATTATTCTAATAGGAATTCAAAATATCATCGATATCCAATAGGTTTATCGTCCAATTCGGGGGACATGTTTCACGCGTAAGATGTGTAAAAGTTTTTATTCCTGAAAAAACTGATCTCTCACAAAAGGTAGGGAGACAGGTTAGAATTCTTTCAGGGCTTTTGGATGGCTTCAAAAACGAACCCCTCAACACGCTGTTTCGCGTATAAAGTTTGAAAATGAATGTTTTCTAAGTCGAGAAAATTCGACGCGAAAAACGAGCGCGTCTTTATTACATACAAAGATACGACATGGTTATGATTTTCCTTTGCGTTTTCGTCATGAATTATTAATGAGTTTTTGAGCTGTTTAAAAACATTCAAAAAGCACGTGTCTTATTAAGTCTCCAATTTTTAAAGTTGATAAAGCACTGGTGCTTACGTTTTAAACATGTATTACATAAAATGATCAATCGATTAGTCAAAAAGGTCGCCAACATTTGATAATACTTGGTTTATCTGACATTCACACAAGTTGTATGCCATTGTTTTTCGATAAAAGGGAATTTTTCCAGTTTTTTAGTTGAGGAAATAAATGCGTCGCCCTCGAACGCCACTCGGATTCGACGGCATGGGTTTTGTACAAATTTTGATTAAACAATTGGTATTTTGATATCTGAATATACTTGTGATTGCAACGTTCAATCAATTGATCAGGCCGTATCTATCCCTGGTTAAGCCAACATTAAGAGATCTTTTGTAGAACTTTCTTTACCTGGCCCCTAAATTTAGGGTCTAGCTTGTACTCCTGCCAAAAAATCCAGTGTTGGGATTCAGCGTGAAGCGCTGAGATTGGAGGATGGTGAGACACCTATAGAAGAAAAACAGATCAGCCTGTCCTTTACGTACTTTTCTTTTATTCCTTACTAACTAAAGTCTCCACGGCGCGTTGCTTTGAAACTCACGACACAATACGATACCCGGCGGTAAGACGAGATAAAAGACTTTGATATATTTCTCTCCCTATTTCATTTGGTCCGTTTTCTTCATTTTTATACATATTATATACCATTTTTGCATACATCTCGTCCTCCATGGCCCTTTTTTAGATATCTGTCGCATCTTGGCCTGTCCAACCGTATCTTTACCCACTTCCTTTCCTCTTCTCTTCTCGTATTTCTCGTCTCTTCCAGTTTGTTATTCTTCTCTTCAGTACTGCTCTGTCCTCTTCTATTCTCTCCATTCGTCTCCCCTCCCCTTTCTTCTTTCTTTTTGTTGTTCTCTCTTTTTATCTTCTCTTCTCCTGTTTTCTTTTCTGCTTTGTTCGGGCTTTCTCTTTTATCATCTTTTGTTTTGTGTTGCTTCACTTTGTTTTCTTCTGTTCTCTGCTTTTCTCCAATCTTTTCTTCCTCTCCTCATCTTTTCTCCCGTTTTCTTTTCACCTTTTCTCTTTTCTCAAGTTTTCTCTGCAACCTTTCTACACTGATTAACTTTCCATTGCACAATCCATTCCAGATTCATTTTTATTCTTCATTCAGATGCGAAAGTGATGGCTTAAATATTTTCACAAGTATTTGATACATCAGTTCAAACAAACCAGAGTTTGAGGAGAAAATCAACTGGAGGTAAAAGTTCGCTTTATGTGAGAAGTTGTAGAATCAATACATTGTTTTTCCTCGTGAATTATTAAGGAGTCTAAGAACTTTTTGCATCCTACATTACTGTTCTTCTTCCACTCATTTGCCAAATGGTTCCTACCTGTTCAGCTACAACAGCATATTCATGTTCCTCATTGATATACTCGAACGTTTCACCCAGTAGTGGATTAAAAGGCTTCCAAATCCTGTAGCAAAAAATGGTAAAAACCCCTCCTTTAGTGACCTAATAAATTTAAAGTATATCCTCAAATGATCAATGGTAATACATATTCTTACCTCCCTGGAATAGTTGAATAGGATGAGACAATAAATGCTGCGATGTACGCAAGTCTTTCAACAGAATTACTACACTCTAGGTGAGAAAGATTACAAAGACGTTCTGGTATTATCTCCTATTATGAATTACTTCTGGTAATCTGCAAACGAAAGAGTTAATACAACTACAGGTGAAATATACAGAGACCGAATAAATGGGAGTAGAAGTTGTAATATAATCTGATTGCTAACGATGATTGACACATGATCTAATAGGAGTAGAGCCTCAACATTATCACAGACAGTTGGACTAGAGACTCGGGGGAGTTACACCCATATTTCTTGTATATAACTATACCAGTCATTAAATAAAGGACAACAACATATTACAGAAGTAATATTTAAAAACCGAGTAGGAGTGTTTTACCGGATATAAAACAAGAGGCAACAGCCGAGTGTTTTGGATCCGATAAAACACGAACTACGAGTTTTTTGAATGGCTTCAAAAACGAACCCCTCAACACGCCAATCTACGAAGAAAGTTTGAAAATTAATGTTTTCTAAGCCGAGAAAATTCGACAAGAAAAACGAGCGTATCTTTATAGAATATAAGGATTATACGATTAAAGACACGGTTATGGTTTTCCTTTGAGTTTTCGTCGTGAATTATTAATGAGTTTTGAATTTTGAGTTGCAGTTTGATACTATTAAAGTCTTAGGAAATTTTTGCTGATCAAACTTTGATCGGTGATTTCCACAGTTTGATCAGCAAAAATTTCCTAAGACTTTACTAATGAGTTTTTGAACTATGATATCTTCTTTGCTGTGTGTGTCATTTCTGGTATGCAAATCCAGGACGTGTTAAAAACTGTTAAAAACAGGCAGAAAGAAAGATAAATAGACTCTTTCTATTTGTAATTACTGTTGTAAAAAAATTCTCACCTATATTTGCTTATTACCTGCAGCTTTATTGAGTAAATCAGCATACTCTAGATCTTCACACAGCCTCTAGAATAGAAAGAATATGGATTATAAAAGGAAAAAAAAAATGTCATAACGTTTTTAACAAAATTCTATGACAAATACTAGCACAACTTACTTGTAAAAATGATATTGGTTCATTGAAATGGACAGGCATGGTAACTTTGGTCAAATCTTTTCCAATAACTGTCTTGAGAAAGCTATTTCAATTTAACATACAGAATGATTTAGTTTAACAAACTCAAACAGAAATAACAACAAACATTTCCTTTATAATCACAGTTAACAAGATGTAAAATTATACCAAACAGTTGAATATTAAACACATATTGTTGTGTTTTCAATTTAAATGTCAGCACCCTCATCGTCATGGTATTTTACCAGCGCTTACTGGCTGGTTGTGTCAAAATATAATGGAGCCAAAATAAAGTCAAATAACAAAATTTTTCAATATATGTGGGAAAGTTCATTGAATATGAAAACTTTTATTTCTTCTTTTTTATTTTTGACTGAAAGAGTGAATTGTTTATCATACTATATATTTTCTGTTTAAAACTCAATTTTTGGATGTACAGTATTATTTAGGCAAGATATCAATCAAATATTGCATCCTGTTCGATGGTATGTCACAGAACAATAAGCTTTAACTTGAAGATGGGCAAAATTAATTAATAAATGGAAAGGTAGAGAAAGGATGGGGAGCTTGCTGACCAGTGTATATGCTTAGTGGCTCTAATTTCTAACTTATGGAATAGATCAACATGTAAGCTCTGTGGTTTCTTTCCGTAGATTTTTTTTAGAATTTCCTGTCTGAGGTGATCAGTTTTCAATGATATATTGGTTGAAACATTAACTACAAAGACAGCTGGAATAATTTATTTAAAAATAAAGCATACTTCTGGAAAATTTATTATTTGCACCTGAAAAGGCTTCTGATGGAAGATTTTTCTCTGGTTCTTGGAAGGATATCTCGTTTAGCTCTGAGTTTTCCAAAAACTAGAATGAAAAAACAAAAAAAAAGTCAAAGTTGGACTAATATAATTTATTAGTGGAATTGCTGGTTAAACTCACTCAAAAAGTGCAAATGGTTGGAATTTTGTTAAAAGATAAGTAAAACTAAGAAACTTACTGAGAAGGACTCAATAATAATAAAAATTAAATTAATGCAATTTGTTCACCTCTGAATTTTTGGAGATATTCAAATTCTGGTCTTTCACCATCAATTTCATCATTCTGTTACAAACAAAATATACATCCAATTACCACAGGTATAATTTAGATGGGAGTAGCAACAAAGACTATGATTGTGAATCAAACAAAATAAACTGAAACACATTTACTCTCAGAAGAAGGGCCTTTGCTTGTAAAATCAGAATTTTTGTATATACGTTGAGCAGTCCACCAACTTTTTGCACTGTTTTATACACTGAAATAAAAACTTTTTTTGAAGACAGTGGCACGCCTATAAAAGTCATATTAGTTGGGGGCAGAATTGCAGCTTTATCAAGTACATATTAAATCTGGGGAGCAAGCAGCATTTTTTATTTGTTGCTTGAAAATTAGCCAAGACAAAAGAAAAGAACTAAATGTATTCTCTTCCAAAAAAACTTACAGACAAGTTGACATTACATTGTGCCACCTCATGGCCCCTCACTACTAAGGGAAGCTCAACTTGATA
>JBAHVQ010000142.1:443128-480896 GCA_036872915.1 Nanipora kamurai
GAAAGAAAGAAAGAAAGAAAGAAAGAAAGAAAGAAAGAAAGAAAGAAAGAAAGAAAGAAAGAAAAAAAGAAAGAAAGGAAGGAAGGAAGGAAGGAAGAAAGAAAGAGCACGAAGAATGAAAAAGAAGGGAGCACGAAAACGAAGAAACCATAACACGAACGAAAATGAAAAATAAACGTCAGGTGATTTAAATACGTGTTTTATTGTTCAAACATGATTTAGAGCTCTGCAAAAAGTCTACGATGGGGGCGTGCCAAAGCCTCCACCACCACTACGTCCACGACCAAAGCCACCGGCACCACGCTAGAAAACGAAACCAGAAACATGGTTACTCCTTGGAAATGGGAAAGGAGGAATAAGAAAATTATAGCCAATCAGCGATCCTCATTTTTTCTACCAACCAGAAAACTACCTCAAGAATATAATAAATGGCCTTATCCACGTTTCCAGCTACAGTTCTGCGTCATAATCAACCGTTTTGCAAGATTCCTTAATTCAATTTCTCGTTTCTACCTTGTATTTTCTTTTTTGAGTGTTTCTCAAAACATATGGTATGTTCATTCTGATAAAGAACTCTCCAATATTTTTGTTTTCCTTTATTTTTTGCATCTAAAAGCACTACCTGGTTCAAGTTTGTTTGAAAAGTGAATAATTCACCACGTCAGTCTAAATACCTGTGGTATCGCATTACTCAAAACGTCGACGAACAATGATTAAATGACTCAAAACTCAAAATGATAAAGTAAAATGTTTAAGGTTAACCTTATGATTTGAGTCTGGTTTGCAACTTTAGTTGTATGTTGGGCTGTGAGAAATATTCAGTTTTTTTCTTGCAAAACCACGATCGCCTTGGATTCCTTTGTTTTCCGAGGGATTTAAACGTCGAATTCTCCTCATTGCTCAAACAAGGAAATTTCCCCTTCGTTAACTAAACTATCCTCATATATAGTATATCAATCAGGGAGATTTAGTAATAGACAAAGGATTCTTTTGTCTAATAAATTTCCCTCATTAATATGCATGAGGGAAAATGAGAAGATTCAAAATCCTGACCCTTGCCCTCACTCTGAACAGTCCGACCTTCGAATAGACGATTTTTCTAATCCTAGTCCTCTCAGGAGCCAAACGAACAACTTTGGTTTGTAATTTGAAATTGTAACTTTATCCTTTTGCCCCCTGAGTAGACTGGATCCAACCGTCATACACTTAGAATTTGGTAATAGCAAAGTGGCCTATTGATATGAAAATGGATTGTAGTACCTATTACTCTATCGGAAATCCATGTGGGATCCTCTGATATTTCGCGCATAGGTGGTACATAAGATCGTAATCACAACTCTAGGTAGCGTCCGTAGCCGTTCTTCCTGTCAATCTAATTCCCTCCCCATAAACGGCTGCTCAACCACGCTTCACATTCCATGCCCAAAAATTCACCAGTGAGATTGAGGCTTTCGTTTTTAGGAAACCTGACCTTTACCTTGTTGTTAATGCTGCTGTTGTTACTGTACATTTCGCAGGAGTGAATTTAGTGGAGTGCTTAGAAAGGTGTGCGATAAATTCAAATTTGATGAATTTACGAAAGCAATACACTTCAGCCATTTTATTGTAATCGTACTTCATGGGAAAATAGTGCTCAGAACGCGTGGATATATAAATACACATAATTGGCTAATTTGAAACAAAGATCATAAATCTGATTCGATAACATCGTAAAAAGGGAATGGAATGCGAAGTTTGGTTGGCAACCGTTTTCAAGGATGGAGTTCAAGACCAACATTAAGAACGGTTGCCAAAGAGACTAAACTCTTGCAAATCTTGTCAAATATTGTCATATCTGTCAGCAATTTGCTTAACGTTTATCACTCTACTTTCTGATACAAAAGCAATTTGAAATGGTACTGCATTTCCTACATTTCTGGTTTTTCAGAAACATCTTCTGCTGTCGAAATGCTGATTTTGTCAACCCCTCCCCTTTGGAAAGCGACGACGAACAAAAGAACTTAAGGAGAGGATCATAATTAAAAATTCATACCTCGAGAATCTGTTCCCCTCAAAGACGAAAATACCTCCAGAGATCGGTTCCCACTCAGACCGTTCGATATTTCAAATTAATTAATCGTACCATTTCACTGGTTACAACAAGCAAGAACTTGTGTTCTTCAAATTCTACGGTCAGTTATTACTTTTTAGACAATGATAACGCCAAGCTTGTGTGCAACTTCATACCAGGGTCGCTTATATTGCTCCTGCCTTCCGTAATATTCGTATATAATTTATAAATAGTGTCCTTTAAAATATTACATGTACCATGAATGAATTGAAATCTTGACTATTGTTCGCTTTTCTCTTTTTAATTATCTAGTGGTTCCGAAAGAAACCATTGTCTGAAAACTGTGCTATTACTTTGTAGTTTGTTGTAACCGTTAAGTTTTATTCCATCTTCGTGGGTTTCGTTTCTTTCTGTTTATTTTAGGCGGGCACGCTCCTTAAGTTGAAGTAAGAAAGGTTTCTGAAACTCAGACGAGAATTAAAGCTTTAACTTAATCGCCGATACGTTTTTCTAACCAGTGAGATACAAGGGTCGAGGTGTAGAGCAAAAGATGCTAGTTGTACTGGTTCGCCATTGACATGCGCACGACTAACTGCATTAACGACAAGTCAAGTGAATCCAGTTAAATTAACCGTGTGGTACTGTATTGTACAGAATATGGTAGCTTGTTGTGTTTAAATCTTAAATGAGGTTGGTTCTAAAGCTGAAAATTCAGAAGCGTTTATGACCCCTGGCGACGGGAATATTTTATACATGAATTTATTTCGTTTTATTGATTGCAAATAATCTGAATTATGTATATTCATGTTTGTTTGTAACTTCAGTCTACTGATTCGATTGTGTATGAATAATATTTTATGTCTAAAGGCGTATCTAAACCGCCAGCGAGTGACACGGGCGTCAAAATTTAATTGACTGAACGATGCAAATTATATAGAAACATGTTCTATTTTTGAACCCCCACCCACTGTAGTGTATTTACATGAAGTATTAATGTATATACTTAGGAACCAGGCTTTACCTTCAGTATTTATATAGGCAGCCATTTTGTATTTTCTTTTAGTGTTAAGTAAAGCCTAATCAAGAAAGGTCGTTTCTTTGTTTTTTTTCTCTATCTTTCGCACCACCCACGCGACGAGATGAAGAGGGATCAATAAAGGTTGATTTCCACTGGGTATAAAAAGTCGTGCGGGCAATGTCCTTCTTTCTGTCCTCTGGCTGACGCTAAATGTGGAGCGAGGAAGATGACACCAAGTCAACATTTTCACAATAGAATTGTAGCCTACGCGACTTTTTACACCCACTGGAAATCAGCGTTCAGAAATAAGAAATGAATTACAGCCAGACACGACTTGTCAGCACAAGTTAACTTCAACAAACGTCAAGTAAAAGATGGACGATAATAATAGTCTTTCGTTTTAAAATTTGGGACCCATAAAGCCAACTAGCAAAAGAAGATGTTCCAATTGTTACTGTGCATCAATACAACAGTTGGGCTTAAATCTCTGTGCATCTAAGGCCAACTTACGCACAACATTAAATGCGCCTTGTACTTGCCAACAAATAAGAAAAAGCGCCGCTGTTTGACGAATAACAATATTGGAGATCATTGTTCAAAATGACTTTATTTTAGATTTAATGTGTGGTGAGAAAAATCGCCAGGAATTAAATTACACGACGCTCGCCTCTGGTGTAGATGCATTTTGGTGGGTGTGGCACAAAGGCATGGCACGATTTTTAATAGTACAAATATCGTAAACAAATCATTCAAGTAGCAGTAAGCTCAAATTTTTGTGTTCTTGATAAACATAAGCAACGAAAGCTGTAGAATAGTTGAAATAGCTAAATAACGGCCGACAGAAGGTAAGGTAAGGCATAGGTAACCCAGTAAAGTAAGGTAAGGTAAGGTAATACATGTGCCACGTGTATTTTTAGATCTGATAGTGACTGTATCAGTCGTTTTCGAACAATTAGATTTCTTTTTTGCTCTGGCTGAAATCGGTTCTAAATACAGTTTACGGCATTTGTTTACGTAACTGCCAGCGTTCTACACTCTTTGACCGGCAATCGTACGTACATACTCTCAATCCTTTAGCTCGTTCCTGTCCTTATAGGTCCTCAGTATCATATATCATTGACCTATGGATACTTTAGTATTGGACGATTTTATTCGTCAAGAGGAAAGTCCTCGGACAAGAAAAAGTAAATGACTAAATTTTTCCGTTTGTTCTTTTTTTCTCTTTTTGTTCTTTCATTTGTTTTTTTGCTGTAGTGGCCTTTTTAATCGGACACCGAGCCGTTACCAAGTTTAAAAATCTGCCGGTTGAAGGGTTAACATCTATCTTTACTTCCCTTCGCAAAAAGTATGACCGGCATTTCCGATAGCTTGAAGTAAAGTTAACGAAGTGTCCAACCAGATTCCACATAATTAAATAAACCGTAATTATGTATGTATTTCGTCTAAATGAAAATGTTGAAACACGTCGGCGCAATAGTGACGATTTCTCTGAAAGTTTAAACCTATATTTACTAACTACTAGTGAATATACAATGAACAATCAACTCACATCACGCTGTTTTTATCGAAGGCACGGGCCTCATCTATCGGGCCTATATCTACAATCAACTAGTCAATTTAAGTTCGCTTTTCAGTTTTTTCAGACATCATACTGCGCCGCCTCAATAACAAGACTAATCCAAAGGAATTTCATCTAAATCGTAATACAGTATAGTGCAATAATAAGCCGGACTTAAGCACGAAGCTTAACCCTAAATCTTTCCCTCAATCATTTTTCGTACTTCGCAAATTGTTAACCTTTTGATAACATGACCCACGACGTCATTCAGTCCTTCCAGAGGCAACCTACTTTACCGCAAACAAAGTCAGTAAATGATACTAGCGACCGACTTACAAATCCTGGATTAAAGTTTGAGCCAGCGCCTCCTTTCGGCTCATCACCAGGTCCCCTTCTGTACGCTTCACGATCGGCGGTATCAGCTGAAGGTCCGGTCGGGCGAGGAGTGTCTATGAGAATAAAATATGGGAGAGGATAAAGGTATTAGTTTCTTCACCAGTGTTATCCAAGATAACGAAACATGGCATCACAACCTTTGTGGAAGAAAGTTGCAGCGTACGTGTTCTACGAAACATGTCAGCATGATTTGCGGGCCTACCGGTCCGTATACCTAATCGATTAATCGTTATACACTTAATGATCGATTAATCGCAAAATAGATTAATAAACTTTTATGCCAGTAAACAACGGAAATAGGAAAGACATCTCATTTTTTAAAACTTGGAACCATTCATCCCATGGAATTAATGAGTACGTCTCTTTCATTTCTCACTTGGTGCAGAGGTGCAAAAAAACATTAGCTTGTGAGCATTATTTCGTCGAATTTTCGGAACGGTCCCAAAACCACACTGTATGGTACTTATTTTGTGATGTTCGGTGCTTACATATTTGTGTGAAGTGCTTTCCCTCGCATACTGGGCACTTTTAGAATCAAGCGTTATGATATTTTGTTTCGTGAGGTGGTTTTTTCATCTTGTTCGGTACTTTTGGCCCATTATGGTAGTTTATTTTGCGTTGAACGAAGTACTTTGCTTGCTTTTCCGGGTACTTCGTATTATCCTAAGGGGTAAGACGTACCTTTGGATCTTCTTCCATTTTTTTGCGGTGTTTTATCAATAATTAGCAGTAGACAGGACATCGTTCGATGGGGTTACGCCTTGATTACGAGGCGATTTAAACGTTGCTTGGTGGTAGTCAGGTTGCGTAATATTCGGAATACTACAAAATCATATCGGGAAGGTATTAGTATTTAGAATGGCGACTTCGTATGGAAATACAATAATGAACTAATACAATATTAAAGGACTAAGGAATGTTATTACGTTTTTACAAACAGTTTTACTACATCGAGGATGAAGGGATTCTGCATCCCACTGATGACCTGTCCAAAAACCATAACCAACCGACAACTTCAAAAAGTTCGAAATAAAACATATTCCGAAGAAAGCTGTCATCTTGAAAACTCGAGATATGAGTCAATAACAACCACTCTAATTGTGTGTGAGAATGACTTAATGAAATAAAGTCGAAATATAACAGTTTCAACAATAGTCATATTCAAAGTGCTACTCTGGTTTCGTGGCCAGAAAAGGGTACATGCAATTAGCCCAAAAACTTTTCTAGTTAAAAACTAAAAACAGTAACATTAAATAGGGTCATCGGATATCTCCCCAAGAAGGATATGGGGTCACCGTGTATCTCCCCGAAAATGAATACTAAGCGGGGTCACCGGGTATCTCCCCTTATATAAGAGGTCACCGGATATCTCCCCAGAAATATAGAGGTAAGAAAATAGCAAAAAGCAAATCGAGAAGAGAAAAGGAAAATAAGAAATGTTTTACTACGCGGAGTCACCGGGTATCTCCCCTTATATATTTCGTACCTCTTTATATTTCTAGGGAGATATCCGGTGACCTCTTATATAAGGGGAGATACCCGGCGACCCTGCTTAGTATTAATTTTCAGGGAGATACCCGGTGACCCCATATCCTTCTTGGGGAGATATCCGGTGACCCTATTTTAGTGTTACTGTTTTTAGTTTTTAACTAGAAAAGTTTTTGGGCTAATTGCATGTACCTTTTGCTGGCCACGAAACCAGAGTGGCACTTTGAATGACTAATACTTCACCGGTTGCGAAAAAAGACTATTTACCAGTTTCAACAATAGTTTTGTCTTGTTATTAAAACAGATCTTGAATATTCAAGGTGACATTATCCTTCAGAATATGTTTTATTTTTACGCCATCGGGACCCGATGTAGGACGAACTAGACTTCCTTCATCCTTGATGTAGTAAAACAGTTTGTAATGAAGTAACAACACTTTTTAGTCCTTTAATATCGTATTACTCCATTTTAGTGTATTTCCACCGTGAAGTCGCCATTTTAAATACTAATACCTTCCCGATATGATTCCGTAATATTCAGAATATTACATAACATGACTACAACATAATATAAGTACCCGAACAAAGCGTATGTTTTTACTTAAGGCAGTTTTGGCTTTCCATACTACTGCATCAAAAGCTTGGGGCAACAGATCATTATCGACAAATTTCACACAATTGAGTTGTGGACAAGAAAGAGGTAAAGATCAGTGCGCATCACAGATGTCAGCAAGCACCGTATCCTGACAACCTGTCGGACAGTCGGCCAGTCCAAGTCGCATTTCAAAAATTAAATTTAACGGCTACTCGCAAATTCCGCAGTTGTCACTTGGTTTTAACATACTCGCACATTCACATTTTCTCACCAACTGTGATACGTTTTTCCCACTTCAGAACTACACCGCAAAGTAGAGTTTGTTGAGTTTGATATATAGCCAGGAAAATTTTTTCCGTTCGACCTGATTGGTTTATTTCATAACTCGTTGACCAATCCCGCGTGTTAGCAATTAAAGAGGTGTTTTGATTTATTGAATAACATACAGGAAGGCGTTTCTTCTCGCTCACTTGCCCCGCCCAACCCCGAGATGCTATAAATAGTGCGTCTACAAATACGTGCCGAAAACTCCACAACGAACCAACCTCTTATGCCAGGGCACAAAATAACGGTGTGACTTTGGACAATACAATAATTCCGCCTAATTCAAGCAAAGCCTCGAGCTGAGGGGAGGAAAAAATGACCTGAGAGATGTTTCATGCATGAGAGGTTGGTGAAAGTAAACTCATCCCTAAATTGATACGTGTTCTCTTTATCACATGATTGGCGTACTACGGCATCATTATTAAGCATACTTCTTCAACACTTTATTAAGCATACTTCTGTTACAGCAAGCGATGTACCAAGAATTGATAATTCAACGCAACCAAGCTGATGTGACAGACTTTTAGGTGATAATAGGTAATACTCAGTTGGACTCCTGATAACATTAAGTCTACTCATAACATTACGTGACAATGACTATTGAAACTTGCTTTTGGCAAGTATTACTCAGGGTACAGTGTGAGTCATAAGAACAGCAAAAAATAAATAAATACAAGGTTAGGCATTTTATAAAAAGTGAAAGTTAAAATCCAAAAGTTTTCGACTGATCTTATCATCAGGGCAAAAAGTGTCCGCAATCGTGGTATTTTGTCGACGTTAAGTTATTCCCAAAGGGAACAACTGTACAATATAGAACGTACGTGAAATTTTGGAAAACCTGGATTTCAACGACCGTGGCGGGCTAGCTCTGAATTGATCGCTCCAGAAACCGGAAAGACTGAGTTCTGGGCAACCAGTGCGAGCTATGATTGGTCGTCGTCAACCTTCGGCCAATCACAAGTCGTGCAGTTTACCCAGAGCCAGGTGTTCGATATATTAGACAAGGAGCGCTAAAAGTTTTAAGACGGCGATTCTGAAGATTTTCACTCCATGTTTACAGGCGCCTATATTGGATTTCTTGTGACAACAAATTTAATAATCAAACCATTCAACCTAGGCTACAGGACTATGACAAATGATAAAAATAACAATTCGACGTTGGTAGTTCGCTACTTCCGTCAAAAAATGACAGGACCATGATAGATTACATCGATATCTTACGTAGAAAGTTCGGAGGTTGTCTTACCAGTTTGGTCAGTTTTAATTTAAAAATAAGTAAACTTCTCCACTAATTGTCTCACGTGCCCTATGGCCAGTTTGGGTAGTGAATTTTACTTCCAAAAACGAGCATTATAGAATTTGCCACAAGTTTCGCTAAACTGCATAATCAAAATTAAGTTTAATCTTCATGAACAGTTATAGTGGAGTCTGCTATGTTCAGAAATTGTCAAAATCGTTACATGCCGGACAATAGCTCCAAACTTTTCATAAAGCGTCCTTAGGGTAATAGAAATAACTTCTGATTATTTTACAGGGGGTTACGGAGAATATCTTATCCCAGGGGATGAGATATAAACTAATTTCGTTTTCTGGACCATAAAGTTATGCTATAAATATATTACTAATGGGTAAAACAAGACACGGATAAAAGCCTCTATCACTATAACATGAATGGCTATTAAGATGTTTTATTGTCTGGATCCAACTTTCGATGTACTGTATGTTGATGAATATACCATATCCAAAACATTAAGTTACATGATCCACTAATGCTCAACCCTTCAGGTGTCACCCCCTGAACTCAGATCTTGGGGAATCCATTCTAAAATATTGCGAAATTTCATGCTTTCAACCGACTTGGTAACAACCTTTTCCTTAACAAACCGGGCCACTAAGAATACAAGAACGTACTTGGATTGCACATCTCGGCCACACACGAAAGGAGTAGTTTTCAACCGTCCCTATGCAACTCCAGAGCCAGATAACAGTATTAACATAATATTAACAGACCAAGGTTTGGTTGTTTAAAACTTGAGTAGGTTATCCGGTGGGTAAGTCCTAACAAGTGAACAGCATCATCCACGCATTGTACTACCGAACATAAATTTTATATTCCGAACAGAACTATCCAGTGGACATTTCCCTACTCAGTGAGTAAAATTTAACTTCAGTAGTTCAATGCCTGAATAACGCAGTTCTCTCTTTAGGTCTTATCCACCGGATCAGCTATCCAGGCTCTAAATATATATATATATATCTAATACTTATGTGTTGCCGCATTTCTTTGGAGACACTTGGACCAAGGACGAGAGGTGAGAAGCTGCGAGTCCATTTTAAAAGCTACAATACAATCTTGATAGACCGGTTTAGACAATTTTCTAAAATTTACCATTAATCTAAACCCACCATTAATTAACACCCACAAATTGGACTCCATCTATTCAATGTTACTATATTTTGCAAATCAAGGTTTTCACAACAACCAAACGAGAGCAAACACCCGGGGGTGTAGGTTTTTAAGCTCCAAAACTACGAAATTATAACCTTTATCAGCATTTCAGGCCTGTCTTAACAGGTTTTATCCACGATCGTAGCTTTACAATCCATTATTTGCTTTGAAAAGGGCACTTGTCTTCATAGTCTCATATTTTAAAATCCATTTCTAGAGTCTACTACTATGTCGACATACTAAAGAGCACAGAAGCCTTGCAGCGTTCCACCACCGCCGTGCGACTTCCAGGTATGCGGAGCAGTAGGAGAAGTTACAAAGTATGTTAAACTTCAAAGTCTTATAGCAAGAGCAGGGCCTCAGACAGGCGGAACAGAAGATCAAAACGGTTTGGAAACTACCGAAAAATTGAAGTTCGTAGAACTAACGTTTCAAGCGGTTTCCTTCATCGGAGTAAAACGTAAGATGGCATGAAAACTGGGTGGTGTTTTTATAGGGAAGAAAAATCATTTGACAAACGATGACCAAGAAGATTAAAAAATCAACAACAAACTAAATAACGAGATGTAAATAATGGAAAGTCATTTCTTATTTCAAAAGGTCGATCTGTAAACCGAAAAGTGGAGGACCCGACAGAGGCTTTTAATGAATGGTAATGCACAACGGTTTTTTATTTGCTCATGCTAGAAAAGCATTCACTTGCAGACAAAGGGGTAAACACTATAAAAATCTAACTATAAGGAAATACAATGAATACAAGCCAATGTTTTTAAGCGCCCATGCTGTCTCCTGAGCAGCACAACATGAGCCTTGTAACCACTTGGTATGTGGTATGCAAGATAAAGACACAGAACAATTATTTACCTTTAGGTCTTGCAGCACGAGCACCTTCTGTTCTTGGTTGTCGTCTTAAAGTAGCTGGAACAATCTCAGGAGGTAAGTTGAGATAATCACGGAGATAAGTGATGCCTAAAGTTAACACCAAAGAACAAAGTTGTCGGTTAGAGTGGTGTGAGACTACAATGCACCGATAGACTTCAATTCAAATGCACACGGTTGGGTGTTTGCCTTTCTATTCTCTTTAACAAATATGAATTGATTTACGTTCGTGTGGTTGAACTAAAATAATAACATGGAAGTTCTACATTACATACAAGCCGAATAACGACTAAGTTACTAAATTACAGACTAAAAACGAAGATAGTACTTACAGATTATCTATGCCTACAGGAAGTTGAGAAAGAACACTAAAAGGCTAAACGACATAATCTCCCGGTACCATCAACTCAAAAATATCTACTGTCCCACCCCTGGCTGACGTCATCAATTTGGAGCTAAGTGCACCTAATGTACGCTCATGGATATGTCTACCCCAATAATGGCCTGCAGTGAAACGAGTTCAACTCAGTTTTTCTCTACACCAAGCGGAAGCCTCGAACTTCCCCATACGAAACTTTTTGTATTATATACTGTAACAGAAAATACGGAGGACAACCTCTCTGATAACCAACACAGGACTGGCGGGACAAGACATGCCAGGAAAGCATTCGTATTTGAACTTACAAGCAATTACCGGGGAATTAACGAACACTGTTCGGCACATTCTCAATATTAAGAACGACTACCAAGCGAATGCCGACCTATAAACATCCAAAATCTCTCCAAATCAAGCCATACATAGTTCGGCAAATGGACTGGACGGGAGATAGACACAGGAATCCAAGAACAGTGAGCCATCTCCCTTACGACAAAGCAGCAAAAACAGCATTTCAGACTTCCAAGCCCGTCATGAACTTGAAGCAACTTTCTCGCACATACGAAAAGTTACATTTAAGGGAGGCGATTTTGCAACATGTTTATCTTCTCGTAGGCTGAAAATGAATATTTCACAAGTATATTTTGTTCTCTCACTCGATTTCTTACACATCCCTAAATCATACGTAATTACTGTTCGTACATACGTAATTTGCATGAAGTACATGTGGTCTATGTGTACTTCAGAGAGCAGAATCAACAGAACAATTAGTATGCAGTAAAAGTAGAGTGCTGTGTCGGCAGCATTGAACGGCTTGTAGATAACCAAAAGGGTTGGGAAAATACCGGAACTTAGGTGTAGAGAAACTGACGTTTCGAGCGAAGGCCCTTCCGTCACGTTTCACTCCGACGAAGGACATTCGCTCGAAACGACAGTTTCCCTACATCTAAGTTCCGGTAGCTTCCCAAACCTTTTAGTTATCTGCAACTAGTATACAGCATTAGGCTTCCTAGAAAAAAACCGAAATTCGATTTCATAAAAAATTACAATGAAATGACTATAAACAAAATGCCGAAGATACCAAAATAAAAAAGTGAGAGCACGTACTAAGATTTACAGAAAAAAATAAGCGTTAACCCTTTCATGCATGCAGCTGTTGTGTGACAACTTTATTATTTTACTCTGTCTAACGCCAGACGATTTTACTCGTCAAGGGGAATACCCCTGGTCACTGCGCAAATGAAAGGGTTAAAAACTATCTCCTTTAACCCTTTCATGCATGCAGTATTTGCGTGACAACTTTATTATTTTACTCTGTCTAACGCCACACGATTTTAAGGGGTTAAGCTCGAAAAATATCAATTTACATTCGCAAATTCCAAACTGTTAATTTGAACACTGTGTGAGCAAGGTAGCTTTGATGACAAATATATTCATTAACATTATCCCAATAGTACTCCCTGTTGGAGCGACTGTTTTACCTTCATTTGTTAGGTACCAGTAATAATGTTTCCAACAAAACTGTTCTGATACATATCCACGTGACTTTAAGGACTAGAAAGTACAAGAAGTAGGATATTGCAAATTAAAAGACGGCTAAAGAACATCCATCGTGTTTATATAATTTAAAGCAAGGTAGGAGTGCTTTATTGTACATGGCTTTCAAAATTTTTTTAAAGTTCGTTGTTGCCAAAAAAAACGAGCCGTCTGTAACTATAATTAGACAACAAACTTAAAACTCTAGAGGGGGTCTGGGGCATGTACATTCAGGAAAATTTTAAAATCCAGGGCTCTAAAACAGCAATTTCATTGGCACATTTCCTGGATTGTGGGACAAATTAAGTCATCATTCAGCCTTCAAATTTGGTAAATTCAAGAAACTGTCAAGAACCTGAAATAAAAGCTGTAAAAGAACCAAAGTAAAATAAATACTTGGGCAGAATAGCACCAAAACGAGGCTGTTTTCTCTTGGTTCTGCTGACCACATTTTTAGAAATTCAAGATGGCAACAAAAACACAAATGGGCGTAAAAATAAATAAGGACTTGCAGCAAATAACTATCTCACTTTTTCCCGACCAAGGAGGCAAGTTTAATACAGCTGAAAGAATATCACTTCATTTCCTATGGTAAATCAGAATTTATGCTTCAGATTTAAGTGTATTCACATGATTTTTGTTTGCTTGAGCTAGAACATCAGGCTCATTTTCCATATGAGCAGGAAAAAAAGTAGCTGGCAGCAAAACTTATGCCAAGCATTAGTGAAGTCTAAGTCTTGCACAACCCAATCTCAAGAGTACTAAAACTTGTAATGGTCATGTGAATTGTTTAGAGAATAATTTTACCAGACAAACTGTATCATTCTGGGTCAACGAGCACATACCATACACATGCATGGCCCTTGTACAGACAGCTGATTAGTTACCATCTGCCATTGACTGGACAACAAAATTGCAAAGTCCAAGATGGTATACTGTGTTACTGTACCTACAGAAATCTTTTTTAAAAATAATAGTGTATGATTGGTTCATGTGCTTGGCAAGTAAATTGATATTTATGCATAATGATGTTTAACAATCACCAAGTGTACACTCAACCAACAATCAGTGACAAAACACCTTGCAGTACTGATGAAGTTCTCCCTCTCTCCCTCCCCATTCCTTTTCAATGTTGAATAGAACAAAAGACACAGAAAACATAAAATAAAGTTATCAACATTGAACAGGTGGATGGCAGGATTCAAAGGTGTAACCTAAAGTTTCAACTAGAACAGTGCCAAGAGCTTCCTCACTGATTGTACACAAACACTTTAAACCCACAGTTTATATCAGAAAACAATTGTACTTTCGGGCAGCACATGTCACATAAATTTGTCTGTAGACATGTATTATAATTACTGCATCTTTTCAGGTAGTACTAGGTTTTGTTTTTAACTGGAAGAATTAGAATGGGTTAAAAAAAGGGTCACTTAAAAAAGAGAGATAATGTCGCTTAATACAATTCTGCACTTTCTTCATTTTATAGCCAACACTTCCTAAAATCATATCTTTTAAATTAACTATTCTTACTGTAACTACTTGTTCTGACACTGAAGTTTTATCATAATGTGTCTGATGTTTTTTTGAATGGGATGCAGCAGATAGATGATTTTAAATTTGAACTGTAGTCACTAATGTTGATATTACTTGGCATGTGTAAGTTATGTTATGAATGATGACATTGCTTGGCATTGTTATTAGCCTCAGCACTAGGCAATTCAATTTGCCAAGGCAAGTTGTTGTTTTTCTGCACTTGTCGCTGTGTCTAATTAAACATTCTTGGTCACAACTGATGTTAGAAAATTGCTTTCTGCCCATCATTTCCATCATCATTATGCCCTTTCTAAAAAACCATGCATGTTCATTTTAAATGACACCACAACATTGCATGAAATGCTTTACTGGCAAATGCATATTTATTTTTGTAATTGTAGACTTATCAATGCAGCAGGACCTCAATCATTTATGCATTCATCATATAATCAATCACATCAATTAATCGACATAGTTACTACATGTAATATGAATTAAAATATGAAAACTCAAATGGTAGCTTGTCGAACCACCACTGAGCTATATAAAACTTAGTAGTAGGTTTTGATTGGTCAAACTGACAATGGTTTATTTGATTGGATAAACGGAAAGGTGTTGGGGTGCGAATATGGCAAGAAGCAATGTACTGTTTGCAGGAAACCGCTGATGAAAACATGTTTTATCCTGCCATCAAATTTAAATGGTCAGTTTACGGGCCAGTTAGAAGTACCAGGTGTGACAACAGTCTTTTCAAAGTGTTTTCTGAACTGTGCCAAAGCAATTGCTGAAGTAACTTACAGTGACTTCATTACGTTCCTTGGCAGGGACAACTGCCAAGGCAAAAATAGTTGAATTTTTAAGGACCAACAAACGTCCCTGAAAGTTACTTCAGAGCATTCCGTAAACTGGGGGCACACGCAGATGAATTTGGACTGGTGATTTACCAGGCATGCTCAAGTGGAATTTCAGACTTAAAGGTTTGCATGCTGTGCACACAATGGGTGGCAGGGTCTTATTGCAGGAACAAGTCCCTTTGATGTGTTGCCAGCACATGTCCCACCATGTGTATTAATATATTTATATGCATGATGCACAGATTTTCAAAATACTTTGGCCCTGCAACATGTCTCAGAGGAAAATTTTTGCAAGGACAGTGCCATGTGAATGTTACAGCACCTGTGTGAACATTAGATTCAATGTGTCCCTGTAACCAGCCTTATAACTAACTAGTCAAAAATGATATTAAAATACAAAAAGATGGAGGCAATCAGTGAAAGCAATTATCATTAAAACAGAAAAAACAAATTTTTTGGCTCAACCTCATCCAAAATTGTTAATTATAACTGAATTTGTTACTTATAGCTGTTACTTTTAATTACCATTATTACCACTATTGCCATTATTGTTATTATTACTATTACCTGTAAAGCCTTGATGACCTGTAAATTTGGTACAGATTCCAGCTCATTATGCCTTGGTGCATTGTAGTCTTTCTTTGCAACAATGACGCCTTCTTTGAAGAGGTATTCATATATACTTGTTCTGTTCTTCTTGGGAATTAACATCCTAAAAAAATGGAGGCAAAGAAAATGGGCTATGGAACTTGTTCTGATACATTGTTGTGTACAAATGTTGTTCTGTTGTCATATTTAAATGTTTATTTCAAGACAAAATATTCATACCAGAACAAAACACAAAATAAAAACATTAATTATATAAAAGAATTAATTTTATTAAATCAATTTCTAATATTTCATCAATTCTTGCAAAAGTATCAGAGAATTAAATTACATGCAACATATATTATACATGATTAAACTAAAGCATGGGATTACAATCAGTAAAGTACATGGAAGGTAAGTTGGGTGAGATAAAATTTAAAATGAAGATAAAGGAATGGAACTAAGATTATCATTCAAAGAGGATTTCAGATTTAAGATTAAGAGTATGAGCTGGACAACAATATTTGTCCTAATATTAAGATTTCCACCTGGTTGCTCCCTTGTGATACCTGTAATCCCACATTTAAATTTTACTATACAAGCATCTTTCTTTAACAAGTAAAATCATCTGGTATTACTAGCCAGGATAAATTAATAAAAGATCTAATTCAGATGAAAAAGAGTTTAAACAGATTTCTCTCTCATCCAAATGCCAGAGACCTCCTGTGGACAACTAATATTGTCTACCATCCATTCAAAAAAATAATCACTAAAAGGGGTCAAAGTTTAATTCAGATGGAAAAGCCACAGGGTCATTTGACAAAGGTTTAATTTAACCCCAACCAAAAGTCCTCGCTTGGTGGTTACAGTAACCCTTTTAATGCCTAAGACTCATTCCTGTAGTGAGTAAAAGTGTCTGGTGTTAGCCATAGTAAACTACTGGAGCATGCCCTTGTTCCCTCATGGGTTAAGGGAGACTGTTTTTAACCATTATTTATCCCATAAGCGCATCTTAAAATAGTACAACAAGTAAAATTATCAGGCATTCGCTAGAGTGCACCCTTGCCTCCTAGTAGGTTCAATTTTCTGGCTTTAGTCATAGTAAAATGACTAATAAATTTAGTCTTGTTTGACAATAGCAGGTTATAACGCCCATCATCATTATTTTGTGATCATTTTCAAAAAAGATCCCTCTAAGAAGAAATCAATTGGTAAAAAATATTACACTTACAACAATATTAAAAATAATATCAATAATACAAAGTAACTTAGATGTAAAGACAAAAAAAATTAATCAGAATAACAATGAAACATCACAGAGTGAACTCATTACATTTTTGCAAACTCTTTTCATCACAGAGTGAGCTGCTAAAATTTTGGAAATGAAAGTTGTTTTGAGCAATAAGCCTTGCATTATGTATCACTCTGACAGAGTTTTTCTTCTAAAAATTTTTTTTTTTTTTATAAATTTCAGAAGCCTATCACCCTTCAAACTTTTACTGTACATTTTTCCATGACAAACTGCCCATGCATCACTTTACTTTTAGTACAGATGTCAACTGGTTTTGATTCAGATACCTTCGTGTTACCCAGCTTCAACACTTCTGACACTGCTGTATAAGGTTAAGTACCCTTGGCATGCCTTCAGTGTGGAATTTACATGGAATGCACCCTGGCATTTAATATGAGGTTATAAAATACCCCAGGTTAAAATAAATGCTCTCCATTTGAATTACTGGCCCTAGCAGTGCACAGCCTAATCAAAGTACAACCACTGAGCTCTATATATAACTGGAAAGATAACTTTCAGCCCTCAGGTGCAGCCAAACATGGCAGACATGGACGTCAGTTTCAGTCTGCTATGCAGTTTTGTACGTCAGTTTTAGTCTACTAAACAACTTTTTGCCGTTTGCACATTACCTCCAATTAAAACACAGGCAAAAAGTTGCTTAAAAAGACAGAAATGAATATTTCAATTTGAAATATTTTTCAAAAAATATCATAGCTGGTTACAGAGTACAATTTTCGTGAAAATGAATAGCAAAACTGACAAAAAATCTGGTACAAGAGTCCCAAAAAATCACTTGAGCAAACTGTATGGTAAACAATCTCTTTTTACTGACAGCTTAGCACACTTGTAGGTTACACAGCATTTCTGAATCTTTTTAAATACTCAGCCATGAAAAATTCTTTTGGTATCATTTCTTTTGAACTAATTTTCCATGGTTGTAAATGTTTCAAAGCCAAACCAAACAGTAAAAGTGTTATAAATGACTGAAAATGACATGCAAGACTGTGCAGGGATCTGAAACTGATGTGTAAAATTGGCCTTCATGTCAGCCATGTTTAGCTTCACTTTTTCCCTGGCCAATAGGCTGGTGTTATATATTTATATATAGAGTCCACTGAACAAAACTGATCCCCAGGCCCCCCAAGGCAAGTCAACAAGGTGTTGGTGATACTTAAGAAAATGTCCAAATGGCATTTTGGTGATCCTCATTACATCCGAGGTTACAGTCACTCATTGCATGACAAACACTGAAGTTCACTTAGAAGGTACAGGTATTTCCTAGATTGTGGTCAGATCAGAAACAACACAAGCCATTTCCCTGATCCTTCTCCAAGCACCAATGACTCAATGCTAACCAGAGACCAATATTCACACCCAGAGTTCCCATTAACGCACACATGGGCATATATGATGCACAAAAATATAAAAGGATGCAGGGTTTTTCGAGCTCATGCATCCCAGGGACACACAAGAACTGGGTTCTACCCAGACATCTTTGCAACTATCTTCGAGAATCCCCACGTGTGTCATGGATCTGCCGTTTTGTTCACTCGGTTATGTCAAGATAGAAAATGCTGTTTGACATTTTTCAGCCTTCAACAATGAAACCAAGTCAAACTTCATCGACCAGACAGAATAAAAATAAAATGAGATAAAATAAGCCCAGGTGCAGTAGCCAGTTCAGCCTTCAACAACGACACCAAGTCAAACTTCATCGACCAGACAGAATAAAAATAAAATGAGGTAAAATGAGCCCAGGTGCAGTAGAAAGTAAGATGCATATTGTACATGCATGCAAAGTCCCTTTAGATGAAGAAAGTGTTCGTGATACGGCACTGGAGAAGTTCCCAGACATGAAGAGAAGAAAAAAGTAGTAATTATAGTTTATTCCACAAGTTTGCTGTTTACATGTAGATGGAGAGATCTGTTTATTATAACAAAGGACACAGGACAAACTTTCCAAAAATAAAGCTCAATTTATTACCTCATTTTTGCACTTTGGCCCTGTGTATACACGCACGCACGCACACAAAAACTTAAATAGTGTGGGGACACTTAAAAAGCAAAAAGGACCCTCAGTTTCCTGGAACTGGAGGTCCCAAGGACCCCTAACTTCTAAAACAAGTGGGAACTCTGACACCTGTTACTAACCATTCAAAAGATAAGCATAATAACATTGTCAATATTGGTGATCAAGTGGAGCCCACAGATAAAAAATCGACATAAAAATGTAAAATATCCTGGAAAAAATATCTAAAATATCCTAGACAGGATAAAATAATCTGACATAAACAAACAAAAAATTAATAAAAGACTGATTGAGGAGAAGGAGTTCATTGTCATAGGTGTGTGGTAATTCTTTCCCAACAAGTTATCCTTATAACGAGGGGAAAACGTCCGGTTTTGCCAGAGCAAAGTAATTAAATTCATCTTTGGAAAGGAAAAACTTTAGCTTAAACCATAACACATTAAGTTTTCAAATATTTTAATTACAAAAAACTAATTCGAAAGGCCATTTCCAGCCAACAATTTATGAAAATAAAATAAGAAACAAACTCCTAACCCAATCAAACTTAGAACGTTTGAGAATGACCTTGAAATAAAGTTGAAATACCAACATCTTTTATTCGTCTTATTTATTCGACACTTCCAGCGAGTCAAATACACAAATATCACCATAAAGCTAAGAACTAATATTTATAATACATAAGTAGCGACATAGTACTCTGTAACAGCAAACGATGAACGCTTTTCAGTGAGATTAAAATCGGACATTTTTACCTGACTATTGCTTACTTGGGCGACGAAAGAGGAAAGACTGGATGGCGCGCGCGCAGTCTGGGTTACAGATCAAGGTAAATCAATATCATACATCAGAATATGTTTCGGAATCTCGTTATTTCATTATTTTCGCAAGACTATTCAAAAAGAAATTGTTGCTATTCGAAGATTTGTAATAAGATCTTCAATAGGATTTTGCAGCGCTAAAAATTCAATGCGAAAACTTAGACAAATGCAGACCGCCTTCAGAAAGATGTGCAATTTTTCTTTAAAATAGCAACTCTACTGTGATATGAATTGTTTCCATAATGGCGGCTGCTGAAAGACGTTTGGATGAGAAACATGCTGACGTTAAGGAGGGAGAAGCGAAGAAACTTATCGAAAGCCTACAGTTTAAAAATCCAGGGCCTCAACTCAAAGGTTTTACCGACTTTAATCCAGAAGAAAGTACAAGAGAATTAAGAAAACTCAATCGATTATGTAGCTCAAATTCCAGCTTGAGTAAGGGAGATACGAAACAGACTAAACGAGCTGCCCACGATGTATCAGGAAGATTGATATCAAACCACTTGGATCTGTGTGATTGTCAAGACACGAACTGTCCTGGATGCCATTTTCCGTGTCCATCATGTGGATCAGAGAAGTGCGGAGTTGAGTGTCGCTGTGGCAGAAGTTGGACGTATTGTAAAGACGTAGTGACCGTTGATCCTTATAAAGTTAGTTGTAATAGCAAGGATAACGGCAGAGGAAAAATGAAATGATTGCTTCGCTATTGCTCACTTTAGGAGAAAACATAGGAATGAATTACAATTATAAGCAAGCTTTGTCTGCCTAGCTCTCTTGATCAATAAAATATACAGTACTACCAGTACAGTATTTTACATATTTATTATGAAAAATTCCTTTTGTTTAAGCATAGTTCCAGCTGCTTTACCTGCAGCCTTGGAGTGTCATTAGGAGTTAAGCAATTTACAATAATGTCAGTCTGTTTCACCTTGTTGACCTTGAAGGTATATTTTGTGATGCTGTCCCCAAGTTATTCTGTCAGCTCAAGGTAAGAAGTTGCTCTCTGCCAGTAGGCTGACCTGCATGGAATGCCAACATGGTATTTCAAGGCCTTGGCATGTGATATGTGAACCTGACTGAACCTTAACATGTAAATTTTTAGGAAGGCTCAGTTACATTACAGGCACTTCTCCAAAGATAACAACACATCTGGAAGACGAAGTTCATTGTTTTATTCAATGACTGTTGATCTTTTGACCAGCATAAGTGCAAGGGTGGCCTTCAGTATCAGGGTAATTAATTTTTTGTAACTAATCTTGAGTCTTTTGGATCATTTCCATACGTATGTTACCTGCAGGATTTTAAAACAATGTATTTGTCTGTAATGGCATTTTTGTATTTATAATTCTTATGACTAGTTTAAATGTTACATTATTATACAAGCAGTGCATGTTCAGTAGTAAAAATAACCACCTTGGGTCAGAGTGTCATTTATGGGTAGACAAAAGTGTTTCTTGGTTCTCATGGTTGATTACCATGAGCTGAAATAGATGGTAAGCTGGTTATGCCAAGCAGACTATGTGATGCTGACCACAGAACCCACTTCCTCCCTGCTCATTGTCTGTTGAAGAAAGCTTTATGTGCGTTGATTGTGTGCTTATTATTACTTATTAAAAAAAACCTCTCTTTTGTGAATGGGACATAAAAGCTAACAAAGTTAATCATAGTTTAAACTGATCTTCTGATACTTGTGGTTGGCATTTCCCAGCCAGTCCACCCCTACTGAAAAATCCTACCCATTCCTATGGGCAACGTAACATCACACTCACTGACCTCTGTACTCTGTTACTATGTTATTTGGCTTTGGATTACCCAAGCGTAAACCTACATTTTTCGGGAGCGTTGGCGCGTGTCTCTTTGACCACTATGAAAGGTTTTAGAAAAGATATTTGTAGTAGAAATAATTCAAAAGTTCGCTAACCATCCAATCTATCTACAGCAAATACCGTCAAATCATGTTAAACCGGTCAGCGTCTTGTCACTCTTGAAAGATGAACAGCAGGTTCTTTGCTGGAATACTGAGTGATGATTGGTTAGCCATTAAACAAGGCTCTTTGTTATTTATTTGTCGGAAACTTCTGGCTGGTTTGTTGCCTAGCATAAGAAAGATCCTGACAAGAACCTGGTTGTTATTCGTCGTATCAAATGGTCGAATTTCAAAGCGACGATTCAAATCTCGTATGTCACTGTTCGGTTCATGTAAAGCGCTTTCCACGTATCTGTTTGATGTAAAGGCCAATTCTCATTTATTTCAGTCGAGAAGAGGGCATCCGTTATCCAAGAGCGACGATTCAATGGAGAACAACTCAGAATCCGATATCATGAAAGACGTACGTATCATTTCGTAAACTTATTTTCCAACTGTATATGATTTCTGCGAGAAATCTAATTGTTTTCTTCACATATGCGCATTCATAAGCCACATAAAAGTACGCAAAATATTCCATGATCTATGATTACTATTTGTGCACTACCTGCGTGGTAAACGTCGTCAAAGAATCAAAGAACTTCTGTTTGAATGAAAGCAATTGATTGTTAGAATTATTTTTGTTGCCTTTAGAATATCTTGTAATGTTGTCCGCGTGCTCTCCCAGCCAATTCTATATTTTAGTATGATCTGAAACTAATACTTAGGATACCTCAAACTGGATAATATCTAATTTTATTGAAATTTTCTTCGATTTGAATGTATGTGTGACTATTGTTTACTGAGGCAAAGTTTACCTTTGCTTAACTAAAAATTTTGCAAGTTTTTTAGCTCTCTTATCTGATCACAATTATTTTTATGAATTATTTTCTGTTGGTGTCTTTATTTGACTTTAATTATTAATTTTGTTAATATTATTAATAATCATAAAAATACAATTGCATACACATGTCACAGTTATAGGCGCTTACCAAATTTCCTTCAGTATCCATGAAGCAACAATGGCTCCAAATCATGGGTGTAAGGCATTCACTGTTTTGTTTTTTATTTCTTCATGACCAACCTAATTTTCAATCAGTTGTGGGTGACAATTGAAGCAAATGTGGGAGGCGTTTTTCAATTTGATCAGGACTTGGATGGCAATACAGTAATCTGCCTACCATGATTATTTTTAGTATTTTTGTTGTTATTATCTTCACAGTAGCTGATTTGCAGGTAAAGTTACCTGGGGAGCAATTATTTACTAAAGACCAAAGGTTCCCAGTTTATTGCCTGCTCATACAGCTTTAGGCATCAAGCATCTTCCTAGCATTCTTGAAGTGGTAATGTAGTTTTCTGCAGGAATTCCATCTTCACTATTTTTTTCAACCATAATTATCCCTTATTTGTAACTGTTCCTACTACCACTGTAGTCACTTTAACTCTCCTTGTTTTCCATGTCCATAAAACCTTGCTCCAATTCTTAGTATTTTTCAACTCTCTGTTGTCCTTTTCCATTGACTCTACAACTGTTGGGCACTGCTACGTCTCTTTTTAATACAGGGTAGAAAGATAAAAGATTGGTAGACAACTTACTATATGTTGAAAAATTCTGACATTTTAAGCAAAAGCCCTTAGTTCAGAGACACATGCTCTCCAAGAAGATGTGTCACACTTTGAAGAAGCAAGAATTGGTTTCACTCACTGAAGAAGGGCCTTTCCGTGAAACATCATTTACAAAAGGTTATTTTATCAATACCCCGTAGTGTACAGTACTACCTTTGCAACATCTTATATTTTTACATTATTCTTAATACAAATCCTTTCATGCTTTTGGCACTATCACTATGTTAGATCTTCTTCAATCTGTCAACATGCAGTGTTCCAAATTATTTTTTTTCTTGGTCATCCATTGCACAACTAACTGGACTCTCCAGGTTGCCCTGACAAGCCTGAGGTTGTCCTACGATAGAATTGTACTGCATATGCCCATGACGATTGATCAGCATTTCTTCTCAGGAATGACCACCAAATTTTTGAGGTTGACAACCTTTCCCATACCTTGGCCAGTTTCTCGGTCATCCTCCCATTTCTAGGGCATCTTCATAATGCCTGCTTATTTTGAATGCTGCCTTACTTTATGATGTAAGTTGGGTTTTTCCATAACTTCAAGTGTAAGGCTCTTTCCACCTTGTTGTGTTTTCTCTTGTGATCTTTTTGAACTAACTTTGTACGTTGGCATTTAATAATTGAGTAACTGTTTCATCTTCTTCCTTGAACATCCTACATATGCTATCTTTCATGGTCTTATCTTTCTTTTTTGTAATTGCATACAGTAAGTCCTAAGGCTAAGCACTTAAATCTCCACAACCACAGCAGTCCTCCGGTTTCTTTCTATATCTTTCCATTCTATAGCCACATGCATGAATCTTCAGTTCCAATACTTTTCATCTACGTTATGCTGCCCATATAGTGGTTTCCCTTTTAATTCCTCTACAGTATTCTCTCTCCTGAGGGTAGCTGTTTGTATGCTGGCTTGAAGCGACATCTTTCACTTGTCAGCATGTTTCTAACCGGGTCGATAACTTGTAGTATTACCCGGGAAGTTTCACGTGTCACTTCGATTTATCTGCCTCGAAATCGATGTTTGTGTATTCACAATTGAACTTGTATTCCAACAAACACGTAATTAAATTGTCAATTATTGCATCTGGGTATATGAAGTAGTTCTTTTGCATTTTTAGCAGATTATTCGTTTGAACCGCTTCCACTGGGAGCGCCAGTTCATGGTTGAGCAAACTGGGATACCGCTTTAACGGAACGGGACGAAAAACATCCCTGCAAAGAATTTTTCCATGTAAACGCAGCGTGATAAATGAGAGAGAGATACGTGCGTGGCAAGTTCGCGGCAGACATTCCGTTCCGCTTCCCACATTAACTGCCCCTAATATAATTTTCTCGAACTCGTCACCACTTTCTCGTTCTACTCTTCCATTCCCTCTGACTACCACTATCAATCTTTCCTTACTCTGACATACGTACTCTTAAATTCCCAGAACTACCAAGGCACCACGAGGCTCTTGGGTGTAAAGCTCTGTTTATTGTCATCATTTTCCTTGTCATTTTTTCGATCATCTTCAGTTCATCTCTACTCCAGTCAACAACAGGCATCATCTTCTCCTAATTATTGAATCTTGCTTTTATCAGGTAACAAGATTCCTTCAGACGTGACCTACTTTCCTCCTCTCACTACCAGCATCAAACTTCGTGCCTGTTTGAATTTATCAAATTTAAATGTATTAAATTTGTTATCAACTGTTAATTACAATAAGAAAGAGTGACAACGGGAATAAAAAACAGAGCGTAGTCTCAAGTGACATCAAATCCCCAAGTCATATTAATTAAACGTGAAAAACCAAAAACAAGTTAAATACCAATTAAATTAAACTGTACTTAAATGCTGAACAGAAAGTATGTTCACGTGGGAACTTGGTAAATATCAGAAGACTAGAGGACGTTCGTCAAGCTCGTTCTCTCAGAAAAACGATTTCTGAGCCCTAGACGGGAATCGAACCCGCAACCTTCTTAGGCAGTACATATGACGAACCTGTACCCTAGCTCGCCCTCTGAGTCATGGTAGCTCAATGGTTAGAGCGTCTCACCGGTCATTAGAAGGTTGCGTGTTCGACTCCCGTTTAGGCATCAGAAGTCGTTTTTCTGAGAGAACGAGCTTGACGAACGTTCACTAGTCGTCTAAATTAAACTGTGATACTTAATACAATACAAGAATTACTTAATTTAGTTAACAATGTAAATGTTATAAAAGGAAGACTATAAGAAGTCACTGTAATTTCAGCAAATAGTTTGTTGAAATAACATTTTGAGTGGTTTTAAACTGGATACACTTTTAATATGTTCAGGTAAGGCATTCCTGGCGGCTGTGACCCGGTAAAAATAAGAGTGAAGCTCGTTATCTGAGAAAAAGGATTTCTGAGACCTAGCCGGGAATGGAACCCTCAACCTTCTGATGATCGGTGAGACCCTCTTACCATTGAGCTACCAAGACTCGGATGGTGAGCTTAGTTGTAGGATCGTCATAACATTATCATATCGTTGCGGGTTTGATTCCCGTCTAGGACTCAGAAATCGTTTTTCTGAGATAACGTCTGATATATATAGCAAGCTTCCACATGAACAGCATTAATTTTCGGCATACAATATAAAAATAAGAGTATTTTACATAGTTTTATTTGGTATGTAATTGAAGGGAGAAAAATTACGAGTAGAGTAGCAGTACGATAATGAATATGTGAGGGTGATGTGAGGACGGATGATCTAGGTCTACCAGATCTTGTCTAGATTTACAGTATATGTAACAGCATCAGGTCTTTAATGTCGAAGATTTAATTCAAGGAGGTGCAGTTTGCAGTTTTACTCTTTAGGATAATTTAAAATAAATTTTATAGCGCCGTATAATGGGTCTAGATATAACCGATCTGACAGAATCTGCTTTGCAAATTAAATTAGGCAAGGTTGAAGAAACCGAAGAGAAAACTAAGTTAGACTTCGTAAAGGCGACCAGAACAGGCATGGAGGAAGAAACGGATCAGTGCGAAGGAGATCAACTAAAAAACCTATCTGACCATTTTAGACCAGGAACTACGAGAACTTGAAATATAGAGAGCTCGAAAATCTATCGAAGGAACAGAAAGCATTAAAGAAGAAGATGTTTACCGCCCAAAAGCAATACGATACCGCCACGAGTACTATCACTTAGGAAGAAGGTAAGAAAAAGACAGGATATAAACCGAATCGCACTGATCTCAACTCCAGTATTTTCCGAGGGGAGTTTAAAATACAAGAACAAATTGGGGAACCAGGACAAAAGGATGAGCTGACTTATCAGCCACTTATCTTGCAAAATGAGACAGGATTAAGTAAAGGGTACTCTGAGAAAGAACTCGTTGCTGTTATTCGTTCTGTCCAAGCTGGTTTACAACTAAGAAGCTATCTAGAGGGATTAATAGGGTTAACTTTAACCAGGTTACATAAAGTACTTGCTAATATCAGTCAGACACCAAGGGAGAACCTCAGGACTTCTTAATACGAGCTCTTACTATCCGTCAAAGATTGTGTTTGCATCCAAAGAGTCCGAGGAGAGGATAAAATATGATGAAGCACTGGTGCATGGTTTATTTCTTCATGTTTGGAGACTGGTGTGGCAGATGAAACTATTCGGGCAAAAATTAGGCCACTTTTAAAAAATACATCCTTGGCAGATGAATTGGTTGAAGCCATGAGTCAAGCAATGTCAGCTGAGTCTGAGAGAGCCAACAAGTTCAACTTATTAGGATGAACTAAACCAGCAACGAAGGCATCCAAAGTAGATGCTGAATCACAGGAGGCAGTCAATTCTAAATCACAAGAGAGGCAAATTATGGCTGCCATTAAGAAAGACCATTCAATCAGAGCTAAATGCAGTCCAGTCAGAAATGGCCACTCTTCACAAAAAAAGTGGTACAACTACTGAGGCCATGAAAATGTAAATCTTGCCGAGAAAAAGCAACAACGAAGACCAATGTGTTATTGCTTCAGTTGTGGCGGACTCAACCATAAGGCTCGAGGCGGCTACTCGAGGGACAAGGTGTAGCCTCGGAACCCATGGATATGTCCCACCGTTGCAATGGCTGTTCCAGAAATGAAGGTGGTATAACATTTAAACGCTGTTTTGGTTGTAAGTTGGTCTACTATTGCTCAGTACTGTGTCAAACAAACTCTGGAGTAAACACCATACACATTGTAAAACTTATCAGAGATTATCTAACCCACAGGAAGAAAGTACTTTGGGCCTTGGTGATCGGGATGATCCTGACATCTTTGTCAGCCGTCTGACTCTAAAGCAACACTCTTCATTGGTAATCAAATGTCATATTAAAGATGTTAAAATAGATGAACTCTGGGACACTTGGAGCTCAAGTCTCCGTTATTAGAGAACACTTGTTGTCACACAAACTTTCTCGCCTGAAGATTAGAGACGTCAGAGGACTAAAATATCAACTGAAATTGCTAGGAAGAGCTTTTATTACAAGGGTGCTATTGATTTTAATAATCTGCCAAATAACGTAAAGCATATTTCATCGCTTTTAGCGTTTAAATCTAGTTTAACTCATGTATTTTAGCCCATATAGATATACGTTTTAGCCTGTACGTAAATTTTATTAGATTCATTGTAACTTCATATTGTAATCCAGGACTCCCATTGATACCAGCAATTTTGCTGAAGGGCCCATCCTGGTAAAAGATTATTGCATTATTATTATTATTATTACTTGGATCTGAATTTGAAAACTGCTAATGGTACATTGGTTCCATATCAAGGGTGGGTAGAAACAAGATTTAGACTGCGAGAAAGGCAACGAAGCAAGTTGAGAAAGAAAACGAAGTTATTGACCCTTTCTTCCAATTATTGGTTACGTGATCGAATTACTTGTCAAGCGCAATGACCAGGATAGTTCATCTTTGACACGCACTATATCCAAGAGTTTCTGTAACATCTCTAGAAACGTTGCCAGTCAGCTAATCAACTTTATTAAAACAATAAATTCAGATGCCTTATTCATGTTCAAATCAACTAAACAAGATGTAGTCATTTCAAAAGAAGCATCTGTGCCAGTACCCTGCCGAGCAAATACAGGGAACGTCATAGCTTCCATGCCTGTACTCTTATAAATGACATGTTGTTAAATTCCCGTAAGTGTAAGGAACTTCTGGTCTGTTTTTGGAAAAACCCTAATTTATCCCCGCTGATAGTCGATGACCAGCCCATTGAAGTTGTCAAGTCTGCTAAGCTACTTGGTTTAATTTTTAGCGACGATTTGAAATGGAACCAACATGTGTCTTACAGAAATTATTCAATACGAAAATATTCTTCTTTATGACTTGAGTATTTCGATTCAAAGTTAGTTCCTTCCAAACGTAAAACTAATCGTTTTAAAAATTCGCTCATTCCGTCGTGGATAATGGTATTTAATGAACATTCAAACTGAACATTGAAAGTAACCTTCATATACTGATATTAATGTTTAGGTACAATGCTTTCATATCTTACATAACTTTTATTTTAATATTTTCAATATCATGCAACGATGTTATCATAGATGTAGTTCTCATAGATGTAGATTAATGTTCTCCACAATTTTAATGATGTAGTGTTAGATGTATTTCAACCTTTGTGGTTGCGAAGTCTTCATTTTTAAATAAACAAAAAATAAAAATAAATAATAAAAATTTTTAAAAAATTCCGAAAGAAGCAATTGTGCCGGTACCCTGCCAATCTAATACAGGGAGTGTCATAGCTGCTTTGCCTGTACTCTTCCAACCCGATGAACAAGCTTGCTGGACAACAGGTTTAACAGTTCAGGAAACCCTAACTACCGCTAAAAAAGGAAAGTTTACCATCTTAGACACTCTGGTCTCCAACAACACAGTGCACGACATCACAACGGTTGACACTAGGCCGTCTTCGGTTGGTTTGTTCTGTTACAGAGATGGAAGTAAAATTAGAAGAAAGTGGTAATCGACAGACAAGGTAAGCGTGATGTTAATCAACCAATAAAATCTCAGAAGATCAATATCCAACAGCTTGAACAAGGTAGCAAGACACCACAGATAGACCTAAGCTATTTAACACCCGAGCAGCAACGCGTAGCGAGAGAAATGCTGCCCCCGGATGCAGACGCTTTTGCGACTGATGAGAACGACATTGGTTTTGTACCAGAGCTTAAGATGGAAATTAATCTCGAACGCAATCAACCAATTCAAAAGAACTATATCGCTATTCCCTTCTACCCAGAGGTTAAGCATTACCTTGAAGATTTATTGAACACCCAGTTCATCCAAAAATCCAAATCACCGTTCTCCCATAGCGTCGTTTGCGTGATAAAAAGAAGACGAAGGCATGAGGTTATGTATTGACTATATTTAACTGAATAAAAAGATCATTCCAGACCGACATTCAATCCCCAGTATACAAGAAACCCCTGATAACCTGAGTGGTAATTCGTGGTTTACCACTCTCGATCAAGGTAAAGCGAAGCATTAAGTCTTCATTAGCCCCGAGAACTGGCCATTACGGCCTTCGTCACTCCATGGGGACTGTGTGAGTGGGTGCGAATACCCTTTAGGCTAATGAATGGCCCTGCCAGCTTCCAACACTTCATGGAGAGAAAGTCTAAATGACCTGCATCATCAAGCTAGTGTTCATTCCATACCTTGATGACATGATTGTCTTTTCAAAGTCGTTCATTGAATATGTAGAACACGTTCGCCAAGTTCTTCGACGACTGCGAAGTCATGGTATTAAACTGAAACCAGGAAAATTTAAACTGTTCCAGCGTCAAGTTTCCTTCCTTGGAAGAGTGGTATCAGAGAATGGGTATCGTATTCATCCTAAAGTACAGACGCAATAACCCGACTGAAGAACTATGGAACAGTATCCCAAGAACGATTAAAAACGCTCGTAGAGTGATTGGATTACTTGGAGTTTATCGTCGACACATGAAGGATTTCTCCAGAATTGCAAAACCCATATACGAATTGTTAGATGGAAAATCGAGCTCAGCAAGTAAATCCGAGAAACGTGACCGCCGAAAACAGCCAGTTTTTAATGGCCTACTTCCTTTAAAACATCCAGTGAAATGGACCTCGGAAGATGGAACAGCTGTCAATAAGCTTATTGACTTTATTTAAACACGATACTATTTAACTTAATATCATTACAAGAAGAAAGAAAATTAGTGTTCAATAGGCCGTGTACTAAGAATAATAAACTACTTACAAGCTTAAACCTAAAAATTTGAAACCTAAATAATATTTACAGATGTAGTTAAATTTCAGACTTAATTGTCTTTTTGAAGTCCTTTATCGTGTCTAATTTCTTAGTTTCGATTGAGAGGCTATTCCATACTAATGCACATTTTATAAAATTTGTTTTTGGCTTGGTAATATGTAGCTGAGTTCTGACTGTCTGGTGTTATGATCGTGCACTGGTCTCATCGAATGCATAACATCACCACGCATTCTGGCCTACCCAAGTTACATGTACAACGCCTCATCCATCGTTTATACCGACGCGACACAAGAAGGACTTGGGCCGTTCTCTACAAGAACAGCGAGAAACTTTGAGAGTTATTGCATATGGTTCGCGTACCCTCACATCGGCTGAACGTAACTACGACCTTCGCGCGGGAAAACTGGAGTTCCTAGCCCTGAAATGGTCAATTAGAGAGCAATTTTGCGATTATTTTTATAGGAGGTCTGAAATATCTTCCACAGTTATCGTGGTGTGTTTGGCAAACTGTGACGTTTTGCATATCCTCCTGATAAACACTGAATTGACGCCCTCGATACATTTAGTAATGTTTACGATGCCTGACTCCTCAGCTTTCATCACATGAAAACCGGCCCAAATATGATGGGAAACAACAGTTTTCTATTTCGCGCTTTCAGACATTGAAGAGGACTTTATCAATAGCCAATAACTGCTGAAACTAAGAAAAGTCGCACATCATCTTTATTTCACTGTACTGATGAGTGCATAAATTTACAGAGACAACATTACATTCTAAAATGAGCTTTTCTCTTGTGTGTCCATTTTTTTCCCATATCTGTTAGCCTAATTTATTGAAGAATGAAAAGCTGAATTTTTAACACCAAATAACTAAACAGCTCTAGTTGACCGAGCGGTAGGTTTGCGTTAAACGTGGTAAGATTTCGCTCTTTAAGCAAAACTACTACGGTTCTACCCGTCTTGAACCAATCCAACTTTTAAGGTAAAATTGGATCAACTTAACTCTAGCTTGAAACCAAGTTATTTTTTGTATCGTAAATGCTGATTAATAATGCTGCACCAGCCGATTTAAAAATAGCTTTGGCTGCTGGGGAGAAGTGCAAGATTTGTTTACATTAATCGGAATAAATTCCGTCAAACCAAGCAAGTTCTTGTTAGAGACGCGTTTTATCTATCCGAACTCCGTATTATGAATTTAAGTTAAAATTGGTTGTACTGAGTTCCTTGACGGAGCAGGCACTGACTTAATGGTGTACAGTTATTGACGTTATTAAGATGGTGACCTTGTTTGTTCTATTCCAACGGTACCCTTTGTGACTGCCGGCTATGGGACACGACCAGCCCCAATACCTGTTTGTCTGCCAAAAATTCCACTCTGAAAGAGTATCAAAGTTCAGTTGTTTATAAATTTACCTGCATGTAATCATGTGGGAGCTTGGTAAATATCAGACGACTAGAGAACGTTCTTCAAGCTCGTTTACTCAGAAAAACGATTTCTGAGACCTAGACGAGAATCGAACCCGCAACCTTCAGAAGGCTGCGGGTTCGATTCCCGTCTAGGCTCAGAAATCATTTTACATATAGTTCTATCAATCACTGACCAAATACAAAGAGTGCTTATAACATTAGGAATGCCTACTACCTGTACTCGTGTGATACTGTATTAGATTTATGAAAAACTTATGATGCAGCCAATCACTACATCCTTTTGCAGAAGCTTGACCACGATGGTTTAAGAAGCAAGGTGTACGATCGGCTTAAGTTAACAGACAGCAATCTGTTTCTTTGGGAAGTGTAAAATCATAATTACTGAATGTTGTGTGTGGTGTTCCTTGACGTTCAGTGATTGGACCTCACCTTTTTCTGTTAATTACATCATCAATGATATTTATAACTCTGTGACCATCCTTGATATTCACCTTTTTACTGATGATTCAATTTTTTTATGTTAACAGGAGTCTATTGACAATACAGGGTACAGTAAACATTCAAATTGCACGTGTACCTCACTGGCTGTGAGCAAACAAGTTGTCCGTTCAAACCAGGACTGATTGTAAAGCTCATAAACTCGAAAAACAGTTCCTAAGTACGGGAATTCAACCAGCGATATTCAAATGAAAGATGAACTATTTTTTTTTATTATTAACCAGTATTTTTGTTCTTTGTCGTCAGAAGGTGAATGAAGATGTCTCGGTAAAAGGAAAAGAAGATGAAAGGGAATCAGCCCACGAAACCACAAATCCAGGACTACTCACTCGTTTGTCTGGTCGAGTCTTGAACACGGCCTCGTCAGCGGTTGGTACAGCTTATGGTGGAGTAAGCTGGGTGGCTGGAGGAGTGTGGTCAACAACTGGGACAGCCATTGGAACGACCTACAATACAGTATCAGCTCTGTCGCCTGTTAATTTGTTTCGAAAGGAATCAAAAAGTAAATCTGACTAGTCTACAGAAACGACTAAAGTGCTTCAACAATGTACCATTAGTAACACTAGGTTAGAATGTACATTTATTGCATCAATCACAAGAATTTTTCGTGTAAAGCGTGGTCGTCAGAACCTGTTTACTTACATAAAAAACGTTATACCTCCAGTTATGCGTTCCTAACACATTTTTCATGTGCTAAAATGTAACCTATGGAAAGCAACAAAATAAGACGGTAGCCCATCAGAAGACAATGTCGAAAAAGCTCATGACAAAATGTATCGTGAAATAAATAATGCATCGTGAAATATTAAAAGATTAGTTGTCTGCCGAAGAATGAAAGCAACGGATTCTGATTTAATACTCTTATATTGAGAATGATCAAAAATTCTTCTGATGCATGTAATAAACAGAAAACAACAAGGAAAGCGCATTGTAAAATTTTATATTCACTCGTTTGTCTCGTAATCTCATTCAGTTGTACGACACGAACCACTTGTAAATGTGAAATCGCGTGTAAATGTAAAATCACCTTCCATGAAGTGATACCTATGTATATGCTATATTAGTGGATCAAGTTGTTTTTTAGTGTCATATAGTTACGCGAGAATCCGTAAATGCCAACAGATGTTTTTTTTTTTGGTAATGCAAGTATATGTAGGTACAGTGTATGTTAGTATCGCAAAGCAAATAAGAAAATTATTTATCGTTATACTGGTATAGTTGGAATCGAAATGAAGGTGATATGGTATCCAGGATATAAACATTTGCGTTTAACTTTACCAAATTAACTGGATAGACTGCAGTATAGCGGATGCATATGACACCATCACCAAACCGTTGTCAGGTTAGCGATTGATTAAGCGAGGCGATAAACCCTGAGTGGGTCAGGTTAGAGTTTAAGCTAGGATGTAAACCCGTAATGGTTCAGGTCAGCGTTTAAGTTAGGCGGTAAATTAGTTTAGCTTTAGAAGTAGGGTTTTTGTTAGGGTTAGGTGATCCAGACGATCTGGTTCAATCAATGAACACGCAGTTAGTAACCCCGATGGCGTCATTTGTGTCCGGTCAACTGCAGTCGTCCCAATCCTTTTACCCCAAATTGCTACCAATGCTGAGGGAAATCGTTTCACAAAATTTTCTGAATAGATGGTTGCTATGGTAAATTTACCTTACTTCCTGAAATCTGGTTTAATGCTCTTGCCCCCAGAGATGTACAGGTAGTTCTTCAAGTGACATTTCACTTTTGATTTCTTGGAGATGGTTTGCAGATATACAGTAGATCTATGAACCGGGCTTTAAATTCATGGAAATTAAGACTTACTTTTTTTCATTGTTTTACGCAATGCATTGTATGCCAATGGCAAGCAACATCTATTCGCATAATAGGTAAATAATACTTGTTAAAATTTGAAAAAATTTGTTGGGTTCATTGCAGAAATTTTGGCGGATCCTGGAATTTCTAAAGGCCGGGGCGCCAAAAACTTCTGGCACCCAGCAGAGTGGTGCCGAAAGCCACCTTTGTTCGAGCTAGGCTGGGGATATGTAATTTTATGATTACATTTTGCTTATGTATAAGTCTATATTTCAGAATCATCGTCAGGGTAGTGTGAAACGACAAATTCATATTTAAACTACACTGCTGAAGTCAACTAAAAAAGTTGACTCGAGCTGAATTTGAACTTGCACGTTTGGGAATCCGGTCCGCCGCTCTACCTGTTGAGCTATCGAGTCTATAGGGATTGGAGGCGAGTTATCCAATTTAAGTGCACGAGAAATTCTCCCGACAACTTTATCCACGAGGATGGATGTGCAGTGTTTCAATTCTATTTCGGAATCATCCTCAGGGTAATATGAAACGAAAAATTCACATAAATGTGAATTATCAATAATTCACATAAATGTGAATTATCAATGTGAATTATCATACACCTCCAGACCTTTCAAGCACTTCGTCTATTTTCCCGAGATTCTGAAACAAACTACAGTTGAACCCCGATAATTCGAAGTCTCAAGGGAAACTAAAAATGCTTCGAATTAGCGGGGTTTCGAATTTTCGGGGTCAAGTATAAATACACCAGTTTCACCCTTGTATACCTCTGTTTACATTATCATAACAATATTGATGAACAATTTGTTGTCTCTGATTGTTTTTAACACGTTTTTTCGTTTTCATCAATAATTGAAACAGTTTTTCAGAAATTTCTCAGTGAAAGTCAAACATTGTTCAACCATTTGTTGTCGCTAAACGTTCCTCAAATGTTGTCAGACAACAAAGAGCTATAAAAATGCTCAGGAAAAAAAGCTATCAATTGTAAGCTGCCTCTCGGGTCTACGAGTGTTACTCTCTATAATGTGCGTGAGTTGGTTCAAGTCACGACGAATCTCGTCAGCTCCCTTGGCAGCGAATAGACTGTATGATGATAATGTGTCGATGGCCTCACCGATCGCAGCAGCTGTTGGCTTCTGTTGTCCGACTTCCCGGTCATCATCGTCGTCCTCGTCTACTTCCATCAGCGTGTTGTCATGTTCTCTGAACTCTTTCAATATGTTGTAAAATAAACTTTATTAATGATAAAGACTATTCAAAGATGAAGTTACAACCATAAAACCGAACTGAAAGCCGTAATAGACTCAACGAAAATAACTGTCAAAACAACTCACGTCATCGTAAGACGTAAGTAAACTAAACGGAGTATGTTTTCGACATACTGTACAAGTGTCATAAATTGCTTTAATTAGTAAATATATTTTACTACTTTACACCACTCCCTCTACTATACTGATGGAATATGACATTGTTCCGTTGCAATCTCAGACTGATAATTATTTCCTCAGGCTATTAAGGATATAATCATTAGTCCAGGTTGGCGGTCTCCGTAAACGCTGTGGTCGTGTTGGAGCTTCGGGTCTTGCGCCGTTATTGTCACCCACTCGTTGACCAGCTGCTGGTAACGGCGGCGAGCGTTGAAGCACAGATGAATAGCTGGGTCTCTCGCCTTGGTACTGGTCGTCTGGGTTGACATCTTCTTCCGAGTGGCTGAGTGATGCATTTTCGGGTACTGGAGTGTCTTGGTTTAGGTTTCCTGGCTCCGAAATATTTGAGTTAACGCCCATATTCACGACCCATTCATCTTCGTCGTCTTCGTCATCATTAGTCAGTGACTCTGCCTGCTGCATTGATGATTCAGGATTGGAATGCGGACATTGATCCAAGGAGGCTTCAGTTTGTTCGTTCGTCGTTTCTCTTTTCTCTTCCTTGCCCAGGTGACACTTCTTCAGACAATTGAAATGAACAACAACCCGTTTCCGACCATTTTCTTTCTTCGGACGATAAACTACGTCCGTTATCTTCTTAGTGATGATAAAGGGACCATCCCATTTTGCAGATGGTTTTCTCGATAGACCTTTCTTATTTGTATGTAATTGTCGCCACACCCGATCACCAATCTGGAAGGCGTTATCTGACGATCTTGCATCGTAATAGTCCTTGTACCTTCGAACAGCAACCTTTGTGTTCTCTCAGGCCAGCTTGTACGCATCTCGGAATCTTAGTTTCTGATTCCGTATGTATTCAGGTGGATCGTTGATTGGTCCACGGTCTACTAGTAAATCTACAGGTAGTCGGGCTTCTCTGCCGAACATCATTTGATATGGGGTAACACCAGTCGTTGACTGAACGGCGGTTCGATAGGCTAACAGCGTTTGAGGAACCCAGGAATCCCATTCGTGCTGATTGTCGTCTACTATCTTAGAAAGCATGTTCTTTAGCGTACGATTGAATCTTTCTACTAGGCCGTCGCTCTGTGGGTGATAGGGAGTGGTACGCGTCTTACGAATGCCCAGCGTTTCCATTAGGGTTTGGAAGATGTCGCTCTCAAATTCACGCCCCTGATCAGAGTGTAGTGTTTGCATTAACCCATACCGAGATATCCACTCTTCCACGAGTTTGTTCGCGATTGTTGTTGCCTTGTGGTCTGGAATGGGGTACGCTTCAGGCCATTTCGTAAACTAGTCGCATACCACCAATATGAATCGGTTCCCTTTCGTTGAAGTTGGGAGTGGTCCAATCATATCAACTCCCACCCGTTCCATTGGATGTCCGGTAATGCTTGTTATCAATGGTGCTCTGGCTCTGTTTCTGGGGTAATTGTGTTTTGCACATTTCTTGCACTGCCGGCAATAGTCCTCGATTTCTTCCCTCCATCATTTCCAATAGTACCGTTGGCGTACCTTCTCCGGCATTTTGTTGACCCCCAAATGACCAGACGTTGGTAAATCGTGGAGGGCCTTCAGGACGTCGTCTGTCATGGCTTTGGGTATGACCAGCTGCAAAATCCTAGATTTTCCGTCATCACTCTCGAATTCGCGGTATAAAAGTTCACCGATGAGCTTCAACCTTCCAAATTGACTCCACAGAGAGCAGAGGATAGGGCAGGCGTGGGCGATCTCTTCTCTTGCCGGGCGACTTCCAGCTTGGAGCCACAAGATTGCTTCTCGAAGTACCGGGTCTTCTCTTTGCCCCTGTCCTACGCCGGGAAGCACACATTTCCAATCTTGCCTTGGTGCTGTTTCAGATCTTGCAACCGATGATACTTCTTGGTGTTAATACGGGTCACCCGCGGGATCATCCGGTATTCTCGACAAGCCGTCCGCGTTGCCATGTTGCCGCCCAGCTCGGTGGCACACAATGAAATTGAATTCCGACAGCCGTTCCAGCCACCGTGCTACTTGGCCTTTAGGGTTCTTGAAGTTCTGAAGCCATCTCAACGCGCTGTGATCCGTGCGTACCGTGAATTGTTTTCCCAAGAGGTA
>JBAHVQ010000142.1:480996-492828 GCA_036872915.1 Nanipora kamurai
CCCGATTATGATAACCTGTTTATTATATACTTGTGCCTTTATGAAAAAGCGACAAATATAGCGGGACAAAAAACGATGTCAGGGACATATCGTTTTTATGTCACCCTGTTATCGCTCTGATAAAGGCACAAGTATATGATAAATATATATATTACATCATACACAAGGAGAAGTGTTTCATTAGGATATCTGAACACCGAGGAGTTCATTGAAAACCGAGGCAATAGCCGAGCTTTTTTCCAAACTTCGAGGTGTTTGGATATCTGATGAAACACGACTTTCGAGTGATATGGATCTCAAAAGAATCAGTATTTGAAGAGAAAATCGTGAAAACTGGCTTAATTTAGGTAATTTTCCCCTCAGATATCCAAACCACGTCTCGGTAGTGATTTCCTTTGTGTTTTACTTATGAATTATTAATGAATTTGAGATCGTTGTATCGAAACCCGTCTCGGTTATGATTTTCCTTTGTGCTTTCCTCATGAATTATCATTGAGTTTGAGAATTCACAATGAAGCCTTTAAAAGGGTCAGGATACTCGCACGCATTCTGTTGCTATGACGTAGTTGCTAAGGATAGTTCATCTTAGCAGATAACTCACTTCTGGCGGTTATCAGGTCTTCTCTTGACGAGTAAAATGGTCTCACGTCACCCAGAGTAAAATTAATAGTTTAACCCTTTCCTGCATATTTCTTTTCCTTTCATTCTTCTTTCTCTTATTGTCTTATGTTTTGTCCTTCCAATTGTTCTATTGTTATAACTTGTTGCTGTACAACAACACTTTAGAGATTTGATAATAAATGACGACCCTTAATATGTAGTATTTGTGCGTAAAGTTGTATTGTTTGACGGTGTATCGTTGTGGAGTCACCTTTACGTCGTCGAAGTAAGAAAAATCCTATAATTTTAGTATATTTTTACTCTGATTTTTTTTTTTTTGAGTGTGATCGCAGTCTCGACTGTCTTCCTCGAAAATGTGTCCATGGATTTTTAGAATGAATTTTAGTGTTTTAGGTTTTCGATGACGTGAGGTCACGTTACCACATTACGTCTCTGAACGAAAGAAACTTTGACCGCATATTCTACACACAGATATCTTGACTATTCCGTAACCCTTTATTTGGCATAGCTGCAATACGACAACTTAACCCTTTCCTGCATGGTGCTAACAGTATTTATATTCATCCTGATCTTTCCTAGCAATGCATGAATAACCGTGACACTAAACATGCCCGAGCACCGTTAAAAACGAATCTTTTGACAGCGTTATTGTTGAGAGAAAATTTTACTTTCATACAAACCTTCTGATCAGTGACTGCATTTTCTTCTACGGTACTCTACATTCAGCTAGAAATTTTTTATATATTTTATATATTTATATAATCAATATTAATTATAGCTAGTTTTGATTTTACTTATACTTCAACAGCAGTATTAAAATTTGAATTGGAAGTTTTGTTCAAAGATTAACGACCAAAATGTTTTTCTTTCTGCGTCGAGCGTTAAACAACATTCCTGTTAAACTCAATGGTTATCTGTTCACCGCCCTTACAAATATCCTGGTTTGTTCCAAACAGACGTAGACTTCAGAATTCTAAATAAATCCAAATCATATATAGTCAGTAAAGGACTTCAATTTGAAATTTCCAAGAAATCTTATAAATCATATACAGTTTGAGCTTAATTCTAGCAAACGAGCAACCTTTTCAAAATGCTAAAAGTACGGTACAGTAAAGCAAAGCAAAGCAAAGTAAAGCGTCTTTATATATACTGTATAACCAAATCAGCTCGTTGAGCTGTTCTCCCTAGAAGTCCAGTGAAGTTACTAAAGGACAAAATCGGAGTACCCAGAGAAAACCTGCGATGTACCGTAGAGTCAAACTGGACGGCACTCTTCTTACAACCCATCGAGGTAACTTTAACCGATAACTGCAAGAAGCAGGGGTCCAAGCGAGCCCAAGTTACAGAGGCGAAAGACAATTGCATTACCACTGTGCCACCAACATCCCAAAGCGCTGTCACCCCACGTTTATCCTGATTTTGGGTGACACTCTGACGAGCGTCCTATCTAGATGAAGTCTGAGTGTTACTGTAGTGTGTGAAAATTAAGGGGACGACACAATGTGAGGTAATCAACCACTGAAGAGTGTCCGATCTAGATGAAGTCTGAGTGTTACTGTAGTGTATGAAAATTGAGGGAACGACACAATGTGATCAACCATTGAAGAGTGTCCTGTCGAGGTGAAATCGGTGAGAAAATTGAAATAACAACACAAGTTGAGAAGAGTGTCTTGTCTACGTTGAAGTCTGAGTGTTTCTGCGGTGTAAGAAGGTCGAGGGAAAGATGCAAGTGGCAATAAACATTCTTTTCATAACAAGTAGTACCAATAATATAAAACAATCTAAAACCCAAGATGGAATAATTGTTCCATATTATTAAAAGATTAAAATTACCGTTAACTTGAGGTTCATGCTATACTTGCTGACCCGTCATTTTCCCCTCTCTGTGATGATCTAAATAATACAAAATTGCCGTGTCAGACTTTTTGAGAAGTAATTACAAAGAAATCGTGATGATTTTCATTCTTTTATGATTTAATTCTATTTTAATATAAAACTTAAAACAGAATACTCAAAAAACTGGGGAAAAAAAATCTGATTTGGTATATTTCACCATCTTGTCAGTTAGACTCTCAAAATTTTAGGATTGAACAGAAAGAAAGGATTGAGCTGACTAGTTTAGCCATAATGTGGTTATTCAGTAAGCGTAGATCTTGAACAAAGTTTTAGTTCTTCTATGCGTAATTTTCATTATAAGCAATAGATGAGGTACCAAATAAATTGTCATTTATCATTTGTACCGCTTTGGATTATTAAGGTATTAGTTTCCGCCTCTCAAAAGCTTCAACGGTTCCGAAAATATTCTGCAGTCAAACTGAAGAAACAACTTTCACCGTTCCATGACTTGATAGTGTCCGAAATTCGTGATAGTAATTCGAGTGACGTTTTTTTGTTGAACAAAGACGGGGCTGGGATTAATTTTGGAACAAAAAATTATTCATTCTTCATTATTTTAACGACAATTTCACTGCATGATGGACGTCGTCTTGGACAGCCCCATGGCTTTTTTTTAAATAGTTGTAAGTTCGGTACAAAGTGTATCTGACCGTAGAAGAAGCTTGATAAAGAAGAGATATTTGTCGAATGGTGCAATTTTTGTTTGTTAAGATGGTAATAATAGCGTTGGAACATCGGCATAAAAAAATTCGAAAATTAGTTATGTTGTTGAGCTTACTTGTTTGCTTTAATTACCAAGTTTAAAAGAAATTCACTGAAGCAAACATCCAAAAATTTCACAATTGTAGTGACGCGGACGGTGCTGTCGTAACAGAATAACAATACGACAAGATCGCTATCTAAGCATGCGTGCCCAGCCATATTTAGTTACCAGTCTCCTACTAAAAGTTAACCTGGGGAGCCTTTCACCTATTCCTTCAACACGAAAATTCTTTTCTTTTTTTTTTTAAATGATCTATTCGATGTTACGAGTAAGCTTGATAAAAATTATTACTTATATATTACAATAGATAAAAATGCCGCATCTTGCCATAAATGTGTAACGATCGCAAGTCGGAACTAATTGTTGATGTGTCCAAATGGGGAAGGAAATACTTTCAGCACTTATTTGGTTACAACACTCTTTATTTTTTCGACAGCTAATATCGACGCTTGATTAAATAATCATAACATTACGCTATGGCTCATTCTGCAATTGGTGGTTTAAACGCAACACAAAACCTGAAAAGGAGTAGCGTCTGGTCTCGCAAAGCAATGGCTTCTGCCAAGATCACGCTTTTCCATACAAGAATGGATACCTTTTTCCTTTCACAAAGACATAAATTTTATCAACCAAATGCTAGTGGTCGTACCTGCCAACAGTTCGAGCTGGAATTGGAGGTGTTGGTTCATCATCGACCGCTAAGCCGTTTTGGTCGGTAGGGTCGCCCTAGTTAAAAAAATCACAAGATAATAGAATGACAAAAGCTCCTAACGCAAAGCTCGTGAAGAAAAATAAAACTCACGTCTGCCTAGGTATGACTGTCCAGTTAAGTGGCAAAACTTAGAACTGTCGCAACCTTGAACAGTTCCATGAACCTCCGATCCTCTGCGCTAACACTGAGCAGACCATAGGAAACAGAAGGTAAGACGGAAGGTATTACTTAAATTCAGAACTGACCTTACTATGAATTGTTGTAGTTATTGAGATACGAAACGAACTTTCCAAATCCATGGATTACATATACCACCATTTCACTTGTCCAACACTTTTATTTAACTTGTTATACTGGCCTTTTACAACTCGTTTAAATTTGGCTTTCAGTTTTCATCATAGTTTTACTGATGGTTTGACTTCAAGCATTTTCATCGGAAAAATGAAACCTTTTGGTTTTTCTTTTTCTTTTTTTCCGATCTTATTACTGCAGTTGTCTTTCAGTGGAGAGTTACTCTTTTAATTCTAATGAATGGAATTTCAATCTATTTGTCCATAATTTCAATCTTTCCGGTTTAATATTAGGGACCAAACATTTAAGATTATACTTAATGCTGAACACAAAGTTAGTTCATGTGGGAGCTTGGTAAATATCAGATGACTAGTGGACGTTTGTCAAGCTAGAAATCATTTTTCTGTGATAACGAGCTTGACAAACGTCCACCAGTCGTCTGACGTTTAAGATTGGTAGTCAATCTTTCACCACAGTAAAAATTTATAAAAATCAATCTAAAACATCAAGTGTCGATCGATTTTAGAGTAAAAACCGCATTTCCCGCCAAAAAAATAATTATTTATATTGAAAAATAATCAATAACTTCAATGAAGTTAAAATTAAGTTTTTCTCATAAGACGGAACTCTTGAAATTATAGCTCGACACCTTTTACAATTTTTCCATATATCACTTCGTTCTTGAGATATTAAGATTTCGAGTTAAAAATATGATGGTCCAGACAATATATTTAAATAGAGGCATAACAAAGACATATATATGAAATATTTAACGAACTGACGTTTCGTCGCTAAACCCGCAAGACTTTGTAATTTTATTTCACTCTGAAGATGTTGCGGGTTTAGCGACGAAATGTCAGTTCATTAAATATTTCATATATATGTCTTTGTTATGCCTCTATTTAAATATATTGTCTGGGCCATCATATTTTTAACTCGAATTCGTTTTCCGCCTGGAGCATCTATTGCTAATATTAAGATTTGTTTGATATGTAAATAACACCTTGTATACGTCAGGCTGCATAATTAGTTGTGGTAAAATTAAGAATATCGTTGAAGTTATTATACAATGTCACATGAAACTGTGAATGTGGGTGTACTTGCCTCATAACACTAAATAGACAAAATTTCTAATGATTTAATACAATAACTTCAAGGATATGCGTGATTTTATTGTAACTCATATATCAAAGAAATCTTAATACCTCAAGAACGAAGTAAGATATCGAAAAAGTGTAAAAGATGTTGCGTTATAATTTCAAGAGCTTTTTCATATAATAAAAACTCAATTTTCACTTCATATATACTTTAAGAGAGTATCTACTTACGAATGCCATGTCGTTAGGTGCCGCACTTTGCTCGGGCGGCGGGTAAGAAGGTTTAGGGAACTTAGATCGGCCACTACTTCTTTTCTCAGACGACCTACAAAGAAGTTCATTTAATATGATCTATAGTTAAGCTTTGAACAAATAAACAGGTCATCCCAATCAAGTAAGAGAAAAAAACTAAAATACTGGTATAACAGCAGAGGGCTGCTTTGGCTTCGAATACAGAGCTGACTTTTTCCTTACTGCTGTACAGATCCTCTGACATCTTAGCTCAAACTACAGACTAAACAACTAAAAGATGCAATAAGAAAGGAAGTCGTGTAAAAGCCACGTTTCATGATTGTATTTCGAAGAACACTTGTAATCATACAAAAACTGAATTGAATTTTCGTTGCAGTGACACGTTAAATCACTTTTACATTTCACTTTCGTATTTAATTTCGTTTTCCATTAGCTGAATTTTTTTTTCCACGATGCCATTTTTTCCTTTTGTCTAATGGCCTCTCGGCTGGAACTAACGAGGCCTCTGCTCAATTTATACAACGAAAACTGGATTCGCGTGACAAAGTTCGCCTGATGGAAGACAGGCATAGAAACGGTACCTTACCTCGTCACACTTCGAGCTGGAATTGGAGGCGTTGGTTCATCGTCTTGAACAGAACTGTTAGAACAGTAGTGATTACCACTCTAGAAAAAGGAATAGAGAGATGGCTAGTTGAATTTTGAGAGTTGCAATTTTTTAGTTGCAATATTTTTACACGCGTAGAGGCAGGTAAAACCAAAAGTTGATTGTCGCTTTCAATAAGTCCAAAATAACGCAAGCAACAAGAATAAAAAACAAATCCGTATTCCCTAACCCTTTTAATGAAATTAAGAAACTTTGTTTTCCTTCCTAACTGCAACCTCAACCTATAGACAATTTCGGATTACTTTCTTTATTTAGTTAATGACTAACATCTTTTGCGGATGGACGACCAGACAAACGGCTATCTTCTGCAGTTATGTGATGTTGAAGAGCAATGTATATGAACTTGTACTGAGCCTAGAAAAATAGAAGAGGTTATTGATGACATGAAATGGCATTGCATATTACTAACCTAACATCAGACAAAGAGCGATCGTTCGTCATGCTCCTAATCTCAAAAAATGATTTCTGAGCCTTCATTGGGACCCCGCAACCCTTCTGATAGCTGGTGAGACGCTCAAACCATTGACCTACCAGATGGTGAGCTAAGGTGCAGGTTCGTCATATGTATTGCCTGACTGGAAGTCACGATATGTTAATAATAATCGAAGCACTGAATGCTGAACACGAATCTCGTGCACGTGAGAGGTTGGTGTATATCCAGACGACTAGCAAACTTTCGTCAAGCTCATTAAAGTTAGTTTAGTGCAAGGCGGAACAGTAAGATACAAAAAATTGAATCCCTAAAAATCCTTACTTTCGAAGTGAGGAATAATAGCATTCTTGCTTAGTCAATATCTCATTTTGGTCCACCTATAGTCAAGTTTTTAAAATATGCAAATTAGATACATCATCTACTCACAAATACCCAGATGGACAAATATTACCTAAAATATCTTTTAGAAAAATCTAAGCTATAAAGAATTGTACACTGCAATATGTACAGTAATTGTCGAATGGACATCCCATCTTGGGATTTTTATCCAGTTCGTATGAGTAGGTGATGTCACCACAACTAATTTCCATCTTTAAAAAACCTGAATGTGTTTGGAACATGATGAAATATTGACTAAGTGAGAATGCTATTCTCCTTCAATTCAAAAGTTCTACCAAGTAAAATCTACATAAATAGTACTATTTTGGTATTACTGGCGCTTTAATTGAATAACCTCAAAGACATGCGTGATTTCCCATAAAGTCGTTATACGGTGTAACGTAGAAATTTTATTAATTACACATCAAACGAACCATAGTCTGTATCAACCAGTTTTGCATCAACGTCTGTACACTCAAATCAAAAGTTTACGGGTTTAAAGAATTTGTGTTATCCTTCGACTAAATATTTATCTATAATGTAGTAATAATGAATGTTTTGTACAGTGGCGTAAGTTTGTGCTTCGGGGCCTCCGGCCTTAGACTATTAAAGGGCCCCCAATCCCCACTCATCCCCCTGGAATAAATCAAAGGTGCTGCGAGAACAAAATGAAAACAACTGATCATGTACACAGATTTGTATAATCTAACAGTTCCATAACTCGGTGTAGCTTGGAAAATTACAGGGAGTTGAGTGTCTGGCTGCTGACACAATTCTTCGTGATTTAGTACATAACGATTCTAAAAATATCACGATGCAAACTGAATTTTATCACATCAAAATTTTTTATGAGGGGCACCCTTACAAAGCCTTGGAGCAGGGGCCCCTGGCTTTGACCGGGGAGAGCTCATAGTAGTTACGCCACTGGCTTTGTAAGTCGTTTACAAAATCTGTGTCCATTCTGTGTCGGGATATACGTGTGTGTGTACTCCGATACAGAACGGCCACTCATTTTGTAAAGATTACTTCAAGCATCGACCAAGTCTTACTACCTCTGTTTGAACCATTCCAGATCTTTGTGCCCGAACGTTCAGGATGGCTTGCTTAATATCTATTTCGCTGCTTAGACCTACAAATGAATAAATGGTTTCACGTTAACAAACTCTTAGCAAAGGGAATTCAAAAATTAAAGAAAAACAGTCCATTTCTAATAGCTCTGAAAAATAATGCATGTCGGCTTGCAAAAGAATCAGCTTTACCTTGTTCTTTAAGAACATGTATTAAAATGTCGACGACAATGAATGTCCCAGTTCTTCCGATACCAGCACTACAAAGAACGAAAGATAATGTTATGAAAACATCGAGGTCTGCCTATGTAAAAGCTGTAGTAGTTGGCCCACAAACTTGTACAGTCTTACGACTATCAATATTCATTTTGACCTTCCTTAGCAACGTGTGAATGTTCGTCTAAAAAGAGCTTAAAAAGCAACGTTTTCGAGCCATGGACGGCAACCAGAAGTAACATTTAGCGGTTTTTAAAATTTTAACGGTTGAACATTCAACTTTATGTAGTGAATGCAGTCGCTGTAGGGAAAAATTGGAAACATGAATAGAAAACCAAGTTGTCACGGGTCTCAAATTTCAAAATTACATGACTTTTGTTAATTTTTAAAATTCCCTGACTCGTGGATTCTGTGCACGTACTTAAAGCTAGCAAACCGATACCTGCAATGAACAACTATTGGTCCGGCCCCCTCGATATGATCTTGCTTGATATTTACATCTTCGAGGATACTGAGGACCGAACTGGGATCATCGGGTACGCCGTGGTCAGGCCAACCAGTGTAATGAAATTGGTAGACACTCCTTGGTTCAACTCCTTCCTGTGGGATAAAAGAGCTTTTCAATTCCTTTCTGGCCAGAAAGGTCTTCTGCAATTTTACTCTCAAGAACATCGAAAAAACATTGAAGAACACCAGTTCGGGGATATTTTACCAGATGAAAATTTTTAATTTCTGATTCATAGTAAGAGAACGTCAGGAGGAAAATCCACATAACTTTCTACACGCAGGTTGAAGGGATCAATCAAACAGCTAACATGGGTTGGCGAATAAATAAGTTCGGCAACCTGTGTTAGTTGATAGGTTGGTCGGTCGACTAAAAATTGGGTTGTTTGGCTGGTCGGTTGGCTGGTTTGTTGGTAGGTTGATTGGTTGGTCGGTTTTATGGTTGGTTGGTTGGTTTGACGGTTGGTCGGTTTGATGGTTGATTGGTTGGTTGTTTGGTTAGTTTGGTGGGTGGTTGGTTGGTTAGTTCATCAGTTGAATGGTTGATTAGTTCATCAACCGAATGGTTGGTAGAATGGCTGGTCGGTTGGATGGTTGTTTGGATGGATGGAAAGAGGTTGGTTGGCGGCATGGATGGTTCGATGTTTGGTTGGTTAGTAGGTTGGATGGTTAGCTACTTGTTAGGGTTGATAAATGGACTATTGGTCAGTCGGTTGATTGGCGGGTCGGTAGGATGCAAGGTTGGCTGGTGGGATGGATGGTGGGATGAATGGTTGGATGGTTGGTTGGTTATCTAAGTTGGTTGATAAATTGGTTGGTCGGATGATGGGTTGGCTGGTATGCTGGTTGGTAGGTTAGCTGCTTGGTTGGATATTGGATGGTTGGTTAGCAGGTTGGATGGATGCATGGTTGATTGTTTGAATCGTTAATGGTTGGCTAGCTGGTTGGAAGCATGGATGGACAGTTGGTTGGCTGTCTGGCTGCTTGGCTAGTTGGTTGGTTCGTTGGTAGGATGGATAAATGGATGGTTGGTTCGTCCCTTGAGTTAGATCAGTCGATTGTAGTTTTGTTCACCCTTTTGTCTACGACTATAGTTCATGCTGTTTGTTTCAACTTCACTGGCATTTTCACCAATCACGTCACTAAAACTTACTTACACTATTATCTATCCAAACTTTCATTTCTCTGAATATATAGGACGCCGTAGGTTCCTCTTCTTTCAGCATGATATTATATTTTCCAAAAGACTTAATCATTTGTTTATCATCGGGCCAATACCTCGTACACTTGGTCTACAAGGGAAAATTGAATAAGCAACTGGGTGCACCGGTTCTCCTCTGAGCAGGACGCCAGCAGCGTTTCGCCGCATTACAACTTTGGCCAATTTTAAATAAGAATTATCAGTCTACTAAATAAATGAATGCAGCAAATTTAAGTGCAAAAATGAAGACTTCCAGTCCCTGAAACGTCATATTAACTGCACTTTGACTGCGAGATTGGCATTTCAACTAACGTTTATTTAAGTTCGAGTTTCCCTATCCAAATTTAGCTACATTATGTCAAAAAAAATGCATGGTATCGACTACTCAAAAAAACCTCTGGGAAGCTGAGCACGAACGTTGCTTCGCCAGCGTTTCTGACATCTTTTGATTGGACGTGGGGAAATTCAAGATGGCAACCCACTGTGAAAATACAACTAAAGCCCCCATAAAAGTTCTCCTAAAAGACGATGATATACCGGGAGCAAGGCTTCCAAGGCAAAATCCAGAAGGACGCAATGTTCCCCAGCTGAGAAGACAGCTGTTAATAAGAGTGGCAAAAACCAGTGGCAAAGACCAGTGGCAGATACAGAATTCAACAATTCATTTTCTCAGGCATTTTCAATCCAGGAGACGATCAGTTTTACCCAAAATACGATGCAAACATGGACGCCATTTTATAGATCTTGCCACCCCAAAATATCTCCGACTGCCTACCAGGTTGAGCTGGAGTCCAGCCTCCTTGACACAACAATTATTAAAGTCCCAGAAAACCAAAAAAATATTAAATGATTTTCGAATGATTTAGTTTCATAAGACGTTTCTCTACACGTTTCAATAAAAGAAATTAAAATTATGAAACTTTTCGCGACATTTCCAAGTACATTTACCAATGTAATTAAGATTTACACACCAATACTTCTTACCCGTCCCCTCTCGGTCTCCTTCGTCGTCATGACAATAACTCGACAATTGTCCTGCCATATCATGGCCCAGAAATCGGCAACTGTCACTGGAAGGCAACCCTGGGTTGCGATATAACGCTTCTGATGTCCTTCAACCAGACCCTGAGAAATGTGTTTCAATAATCGAATGAATAAGAAGAAGAAGAATTGTACTAATAATAATATTTATTTATTTATTTATTTATTTATTTATTTATTTATTTATTCATTCATTCATTTACTTATTTCCTCCAATTTATACACGGTGGCTAGCTCAGGAAATAATAAAAACAATAAAAGCTGATTTTCACGGGGCCGTGTTACAAAGATAAAATTATAACTGAAATAACATATTGCCCAAAAAACACGACTATCTGTAGATTATAAAACACAAACTATCAACTATTGATTAAATTGTGTGTTGTAAAACTATGACTAAGGGTACAAATAAAACAATACAAAAATATTTAAAAACAAGATTGATGATTAAAATTCGTGGAGAACATTACTGTTCTCATCTAAAAACATCGAAAGTTGCTTTTTAAATATACTTAATGTAATATCTGATTGTTTCAAATAGATAAGGAATTCCAGACCCTGGTACCGTAATAACTAAAACTTTTAATAGAATTAATTTTTGGTTTTGATAAAATCAACTTGTAATAATAATAATAATAATAATAATAATAATAATAATAATAATAATAATAATAATAATAATAATAATAATAA
>JBAHVQ010000142.1:500808-534454 GCA_036872915.1 Nanipora kamurai
GTCACCAAACTTCTGGAAAACTGAAATTCCATTGGAGAACCAATGTGTGACAATTAAATAATAATAATAATAATAATAATAATAATAATAATAATAATAATAATAATAATAATATAATAATATAAAATATAATATTGTTTCTTAAATTATAAGTTTCATTGCAATACAAGGTGAAATGGTTTGCAGCACTAGGTGTCATATTATTTAATAATCATAATTATAATAATAATAGTACAAGTAATAATAACAATAATGGTAATAATAATAACAATGTTTTGGGATCTTAAGGTGGTAAACAGAGTCGCTGATATGTGCCGCTCAGGAACAGGCATTTCGTTCAAATTACGTCAAATTTAACATCAAATATCAAAACCTCAAGTTCATTCCTTCAAAAAACAAAAATTGAAAGAAAACTTACACTGATGTAATTCGCGTTAATATAATCGTGATCTGGCTCGTTCCGATTTTCGTCATTTAAAATAACTCTGCTATGGTCAACTGTGAAAGAATTTTTTAAAAAAGAAAAAAGCACAGTCGTAACCGTTTTATTGATAAAGTTAGCGATAAGAATGTTCTACGTTTCGATGACATCTTGACATCATCATCAGGAAAAATACTAAATAAAATAAAACCACCTTACTTATATGTACAACGATTATGTGAAATAGTATGCACATGAACACAACAATTTAAAAAAGAACAATTAAAACAAGGTGTTGTTAATATATACAGATAATAAAAAAGCCTAGCCAAACAGTTTTGATCTAATCGAGTCCGAGTGATGATGATGTCAAGATGACATCGAAACGTAGAACATTTTTATCGCTAATTTTTTTAATATAATCTTTAAAACACAAATTGCTCATCAGTACAATCGTACCAATCTCACTTTAACTAAGGTAAGATAAATTGTACTTTTATTTATACTGGATAAATCTACCAGCTACCTAAGCTGTTCTACCTAGAGGGTCAGGTAAGGACAATCTTTCATTGTTTTACTGTTACTACGGGAGGAAACCGGAATACCCAAAGAAAACCTGCGATGTTTGGTAGAGTCAAACTAGACAACACTCTTCTTAGAAGTGACCAAGGTAATCAGACATTGTTTTATGGTACTCTGGCTTGAAAAGTTTTGAACGCAGCTTACAAAACTATGAACGATAGTTTTGTAAGCTACGTTCAAAACTTTTCAAGCCAGAGTAGCGTAAAACCATGTCTGATTATTCACCTAGCTTCGTTGGGAATTTGTTTACATGACCAAGGTAACTTTAATCAGAAAATTGCACGGAACCAGGCATCGAACCCTAGTCACAGGGGGAGAGACACGTGCGCACAACCACTGTGCCACCAGCACCTGGGAAACAAAGAATCACCATCACAAAGAAAACTCGGAGATTTGAATTTAGGCACGAAACAAGCGCATAAATAGAGAACCTCCTCGCGAGTTCGTTAGCAGTAAACATGACTCAAAATGACGTTAAAACCAAGGCTTTACATTCTTCAGTTATCGCCCTAAAGTACATTTACAGGCTAAAGAACTTTGTAGAAAAGTACTCGCTAAGTGGAAAGAAGTAAATTACACATACGAGCCACGAATATTTCAACCTCGTGTATTTAGTATAGTCTAGTTTACTGCTATTCATAGCAGAAAATCCTAATGACCGAGCTACTCAGTCTCTACTTATGCACTCCCCCCGTGTTCAAAGGGCATATGACCTGTAAAAATCAGTTCGGATAAAACAACGTCATACCAAAGAACTTTTGAAGTCATGAAGATCGGCCTTCACACCTGCCCCTTATCTTAGTTCGTTCTGGAGATATTAATGACCTGTTGGAAAACCACATACATCTAGTGGGCTTATAACCGGTGGGTTTATAAGCGCGATTTTAGGGGTATTCCTTTTAACGCACAGTGTCCGATGTATCGGACTCTAGGAACAAAAGAACAAACACGAGAACAAACACGAGAACAAACACGAGAACAAACACGAGAATAAACACGAGAATAAAGCAAAAACAAGGAGAGAACATAGAACAACAGAAAAAAATTCCTTCATTAAGGGGTTAAAATGAAATCACTAGTTGTTTGTATGAAAGTATGGTGTAAACCAGGGGGGTGAGCAAATCAACCCCTCCACAAAATTTCCGATGATGAGGACATCCTCCAAAAGAATGATGATGTGCTGGATGAGGATAAGTTTCTCACAGGCATTTACCGTTGCCCAGTCTCTCTGCTCAGCGGTCGCTCACAGGGCCAAATCAGGTTACAGGTTGACACACGATTTTAAGATTTCTAGGGACGATCTCCCCAGGTTATAAATCCTGGCGTAAATATTGACAAATGGATAAAGGAGTTCGAAAAAGGAGTTGGAAAAAGTGTTTGACTATTTCCCGCGCTTACATGGTAAGACATTTTAATTCCAGCGATCGGTGTTCGAAGCCTGGATAGACTTAAGTCTGGTACTCATATGGTCGTAAGAATTGTAAGAATCGGTAACGAGCTGTCCTCGATCGTCGGGGATCCTTACGATGTATGAGAACACGAACACAGAGTACCCCAGAATGTTCCTTAAATTTTTTTTACGGTTGTCCCCGACTGTCGGCGATTTTTACGGTGAATGAGAGCATCATTTGTATGAATCGGGGATGTGTGTTCTTTTCGTTTTTCCATATGTTGTCGCAGCTAGAATCTTCTTTCCTCTTTACTTTACCTTTGAATTGCTTCTTGTGTTTATTAATTTTCTTATCTTCATTAACTCCTTCCTGGCCGTACAGGTCCTCAGTGACCTATGGAGACTTTCGTCTTTTAATCTAGCTAATACCAGACGGTTTTACTCGTCAAGGGGAAAGTTCTGGGACAGGAAAGGGTTAACAAGGGTTTAAAACCTATCCCCTTAACTCCTTCCTGTCCGTATAGGTCGTCAGTGACCTATCGAGAATTTAGTATTTTACTCTGGCTAACGCCGTTTGGATTGTCCTAGAAATCGCCGGCATCGGGACATCGCACACCGCCGACTTTTTAGATTCTTGCGATATATGAGAACCAGGTTTTATCAAGAAAAGAAGTGAACGGTGTCATTTACGTTTCTAGCTACCAACCTTAAATTTCATCTGCCCAATTGAAGCATCAAGTATCTTCCTGTAACGGCGTTGTTTTGGTAATGTAGAAGCGTTGTATTGTAACGTGTGACAGCTAACTTAATTTAACCATATTAACGTGGTAATTGATTATCCTTGTATCTATATACGTTAGCTTAATTTCATTAATATAATTACTAACTCGGACATGCTGTGGAAGAAGGACAGAAGGAGGTCGCAAGGAGAGAGAATAAGGTATAAGTTAATGTTGTTTCTATTTAGTATTTAGTCAAGTCGCCATGTTAGATGTTGAAATATTTGTATTGTTTAGTTTTTACGTCTACTTAACGAAATGGTATAGTGTTCAGTTCAACAGATAAACTACGGTGGAAGAGCTAATTTAAGGTGGAAGTAAAGTAAAGTAAATTTCCTTTATTTATACTGGATAACCCTATCAGCTAAACTACGCTGTTATGCCTAGAGGTCCAGTAAGGGCCATCCCTCATGGGTCCAGTGTTACCACTGGAGAAAACCGGAGTACCCCGAGAAAACCTGCGATGTTTGGTAGAGCCAAACTGGACAACACTTATGTGACATGTCACCAAGGTAACTTTAATCGGAAAACTGCACGTAGCCGGAATCAAACCATAGTCACAGAGGGGAGAGACACGTGCACTACCACTGTGGAAGGATAGCAGCGGTAACACTTTCAATGGTTTGATTCCGCTTTTCACTTCCCACGACTTATCCACCGGATAAGCTCTCCAGAGTTTCTCCTAACGAGCTATCATTAACTTAAGATGCTTACTTCCTGTACTTACAAGGCAAGATATTTTTATATCTGTTCTTCGGTTTGTTTTCTGGTTTTCGTCCTTCGTCTCGTTTATATAAATGTTTGCACTCTTGCTGCTGTAAGTTCTGTAAGCAAAAACATACACAGGGAATTAACAACGAACATCACAACAGAACACCAATGCAAACTTGGAAAAGCGCTTTGGATTCCTCTGATATCTAAAAATTACCCATACCATCAAGCTTTTACCAGAGGATTTCAAAATTTTGCGCAATGAAGTTTAGTTTCCTATCATATAATTTCACAGTAGTTCGATAATTCCATTAGCAGGTTGTCAATCGACTCGTAATGAATAGTGACTGTGTAGTTAGTCATGGTTTTACGCTACTTTGATTATTCATCTGGCTGCATTGGGAATTTGTTTACATAGTGTGTAGTTATTTTTTATTCAAAATATTAATTACAGGACACTTGTCCTTGTGGTTTTTTTTTTTGCATTTTTCCCGATAAAAAAGATCGATGGCTTTCCGGACTTTAACCAAAAATGGAGATAAAACTGTGCACTGATGAATATCAATTTCAACCTTGAACTAACCGAGTATCAATTCAACCCAAGGAGCCTGAGACAAATTGAAGGGTTTCGATCAGCACTGAGAGTTCTAGGTAAACTTGAAGAGTTTAAATCCAGAACATGTAATTTGAAATCAACAATGAACATGAAGAATTTCATGTTATGTAGAAAAGTGTTGAGTTAGCTTGAAGAATTTCGAGACAACTTCAGTTCTGATTATTCTCAAAGAAACTAAAATCGGTTTAATGAGTTTCAAGTCAATTTGAAAAGCTTCAAGTTAACTCAGAAGTTTAAAGACATCGTAACTATCTGTAAACTACCACAGTATCGCGGCTGACAGAACATTCCTTGAAATCCAACCAAAGTACTGTACCAAGATTTCGGTTAAATTTGTAAAAAGCAAAACATTAAGTCAAAAAATATTGTAAATCAAACCATGTGTTACCTCAAATTCTTCCCAGAAACCGCCTTTTCCATCAACATTTCCATTTTCCTTCAACAGTTCACTGACTCTGTCTTCAATGGACGATGCATTAATTCTTGTTGCGTTATATGGCTGAAATATTTTTATCAAGAAGGTTGTGAAAATCATCAAAAAACTTGTATATCAACTCCCAGTCAGGGAATTCAACTGCCACAAACAATATACATTTGGTGCAAAAATCTCAACTGGCTATGTACATATCTCAAAGCTCTGTCAAAATAACGCAGTTCTTCCTAACTGCAACTCTTGTTTAACTCTTTCCCAGCAGTTACAGATTTTTATCATATTACTCTGGCTAATGCCAGACGATTTTACTCATAAAAGGGAGAGGTACTTCTGGGAAAGGGTTAATTCCCTTGACGTTGTTAGACTGGAAGGCTGACTCCAGTCAATGAGCTAATCAAAAAATGAAGCCAAAAATGGCTGACATGGAGACCTTCTGGTCACTCCCCAGGCCCACATGCCCAGGCCTATTTCCCCCAGGCCCATTTCCCCAGGTCCATTCCCCCCAGGCTCAGACCCATCATTAGTGTTTAGTCCTCTTAGAACAATTTGCATGTGGGTTTCCAGGGTTTTCTAAACAACATGATGGTTTTACTTTTCAACCTCCAGGAGAAAAATCTGGTTGCCAACCCCCTGGAGAACCCATGCCCTAGATGGAGACCTCTGGAAATAGTAAGTATTTAGTGTACAGGGGGTAGTTCTAGGTTCCAGTTTATAAAGGCTTCATGTTGGCTATTTTTGGCTTCACTTTTTGAGTGGCAGTCAGCATTCCAGTTTATATAGAGTTCAGAATTTTAATCTTAAGGTAGCCACCTAAGGCAATTTTTAATAGGGGACTGGTATCTAACTAATATTCATCAAGCATTCACAGCCACTTAGTAATAGCATAATGACCTCCATTTCTGTTGTTCTTGAAGGATATTTTATCTCAAGAATCCCTCAAAAGAGGCAACATTTTGTAAATGTAAGCCATCTCACAAAAACTGAAAGTAATACCCAAACTCTGTGCACATTTTTTCCTAGAGAAACTCTGTATCAGTTGGGTATCCCCACTTACCACTTTCAATTGAACAACACGGCCTGATCTCTCCACCATTGGACTTTTCTTGTAGTGTTCAACAAGACTTTTGAGGTCTTTGAACTTTTCACCTCCTCCCACATCATAATAACCTCCATTGCTGCGGATCTTTACATGAGTTACACTATCGTCAATTCTGAAACAACATTTCAAAAGCATTTCTCAAAAGTTGTTCATAATTCACAAACCAAAGAAAGCAAATTCCTTTTTTATCCTTATGTTTAGATATTAGCAGCATACTTCCTTACATACTTTAACCAAGAAACATTTTTATGTGCCACGTAGCCATTCCAAAAAAATCTTTGGAGTTTTCTCAACTTGTCCAGTGTGGTTCATCACTTGGAGTGACATCCAACATCATCATTCTCTACCTGAGTTCATTCTTCTACTTAAGCTATTTAAAAGCTTTTTTCTGCTACTCCATCTATTATTTCATTCCAACTTGTCCTCACCAAAAAGGAAACCATTTTTTAAAGCCCTCTTACCGTACAGTGAGCACAAAATCTCCTGGTTTACTTTGACTCTCGCGAACAAGAAAGCTGCCATTTTTTCCTTTGTCCAGCATAACTGTCTCAGCTTCCTTGCTGGAAATATGCCCATGAAACCATCTAAAACAATCAAATTGCCACTCATCAAACTTGTGATTGACAACTATGCAACCTAAGTGGAAGCCACAATATAATAATAATGATGGAAACATTGAATGAATGCTGAACATAAATGTTTGAGTTCAGCATTCAACCAATGTTCAATATTTGTGTTCAGCATTCATGCAACATTTAAATCATTATCATATCGTGGCTTCCACTTAGGTTATACATATGACAAACCTGCAACTTAGTTCATCATCTGAATCTTGGTTGCTCAATGGTTAGAGTGTCTCACCAGTCATCAGAATGTTGCAGGTTTGATTCCTGTCTAGGGCTCAGAAATTGCTTTTTTCCGAGATCATAAGCATGATGAATGTTCATTGATTGTCTGATATATGCCAAGCTCTCACGTGAACAAAATGTTTTCAGCATTCATGCAATAAGCAAAATCATCTGGCATTAACCAAAGTAAAATGCCAGAGTAAAATACCAGAGTGTACCCTTAGCCATGAATGGGTTAAGGAGATTGTATGCCCTTGGGCAACAGTGGTTAAGAAAGGCTAAACTGTTTGATAATTTCAGATTCATGAGTACTAAACTCTAACATTGAAAACATTTCCTCATTATTTTAAGTTAACTCAAAAACAATATTAACTGACTAAACTCTCATTAACCCCCCTATGGGTGTTCATGATGACAGGGTTATTTCAAACATTAAGTAGACAAGTACACTTGGTAATGTTTGGCTTTCTGTAAGATTTGAGGATTCAGGGATCACAACCTTCATTCCAGTCCTCCACCATAAGAACTAACTTAACCCCTTAACTCCCAGAGCCCATCCCTCTAATGAGCAATATTATCTGGCATTAGCCAGAGTAAAATACCAGGAATCCACTTGTGCCCCTTGATGTGTTATTTTACTGTAATAGTAATAAATAAGTTTGTTCAAACCTTTCTGTAGTTGGATCAGTTGAATTCAAAGGGTACTTCAAAGTAATAATTTCTCCAGTTTTCTCTTTCAACTGGCCTCTGTTTTCTGTATAATACTGAACAAGCTCAGCTAGTGTTGCAAATGTTTCTCCACCATACAAATCATAACAATCCCCACTATTTTGGATCTTAATGTGTGTGACTTCATTTCCCCGTCTAAGAAAATGAAAATAAATTGAGTAGGGAGACTGTTCAGAGGATTTCAGAACCAACAACTATTTTAACATTGGTCGTACATGGAAGCACTATAAACCAGGGTAATATTAAAAAAAAAAAATTCTACAGAAGTATGAGTAATGTTTGTCAAATTTATTCAGTCATAATTATCAGACACCTGACTGCACATGCTGCACAATACTATGCCTGCTCACACTATAAATCCTCTAGGAGCAGAATTTATCGAAGAGTTCTTCCCAAAGCATCATACTGTGACATTGGGCCATGCTACTTTGGAGTGCCACAATATAATTTTTTTTTTCAAAGGTGGCAAGGAAAGATGGCGAGCGTTGCAACAATAAGCATTCTACATGATATTTAATAACTTATTTTTCCTGGTCTATTGATTAAAACATCAAATGTTTTCCACTGGGCATTAAATGCCACATATCCCAAGAAAATATTTTTAATTAACCCTTTCCTGTCCAAGGACTTTCCTCTTGATGAGTGAAATCATCTGGCATTAGCCAGAGCAAAATACTGAAGTCTCCAAAGGTCACTGAGGACTTATATGGGCAGGAAAGAGTTAAGGAAATTTTTCGAAAACATTTTATGACAAATGTTAGCATGAATAAGGTACATTGACCAACATTTGGATGTCATCTTTTCACCATTATCATTAGCTCTTGTTATAATGTTAGAAGTGCATAGACATACATGCAGTTAATGACATAAGGCATAAAGATTGCAAAGAAACATTGCCAGTTGAACCTTATCTTTCTATCACTTATTTTAGTCATGAAATGTTTACCAAGAAATTATTGCATACATTTTGAGAAAATTGACTCTTTTTAACAATATTTCTCCCAGGAAATGGCTTTTGTGGCATTGAGGGAATATTCTCAGGTCTTTTAATTAAAAAAAATTATCGACATTATTGACTTTATCTCCTCCTCTCTCCTTTCATAGATCCTGTTAGTGCCCCTGTTTTCTTGGAATAGTTCAGTGCAGAATACATCTCACAATTTTTGTTTACACAACTCAATACCATGTCTGACTGACCCACCTTTGTGTGTTAATTCTTAAGAAAGGAAGTAAGTTTAGCTTGGAAAACGCCAGTAAAATGCAAATTAAATGGTAAGAGATCTACTTTAACTTTCTTAGAACCACTCACTTGTAAGTCCATTTCTGGAGAATTAATTAAACGCCTGGAGCCAGTATTGAGAAACAAACAATTTAACAATGTATTCGAAACGAATAGCAATTTCAGTTTCGTATCTAAAGCTCGCCAATCAAAACCAATCAATATACGTCGCGGTAATTATGTCGGGTGGTTTTACTAAACTGGGAAAAACTTGAAGAAACAAGCTACATGGCCGTGACCTAGCTTCTGTTCGGTTTTTAATACGCGAAGAACAAAGTGCAGATGTTACATCAAACCAGTCTACCACTAAAGAGAACTTGGCTACATAAACAGATGTCAAAGACCTTGAAATAAACCAAAATTTTGCCAAAAAAGGCGTTAATTTATCTGATAAGTAACAACCACTGTAAAGTTCCTAATCAATGGAGAGAGGAATTCGAGTGGAACTCAGTTTCACAGGTCCAGACGCAGCGACAAAATGCCTCCATTTTTTTCGAGAATAATTCCTCACACTAGCATTTTTCATAGGATTAGATCAAGGTATTTATGTTAAATCACGATTCCTTGAACTGGGGACTTAATCACGTTTTGCTTAGGGATATATGCGAGTTGATAACAGATGGTACTAGCATGTTGTTTTAGTCAACAAACAAGAATTGTTTAGGAAGGAATGAAATAGAAAGCTTCTCAAGGACTGATTGTCTTTCCTTACGGTATACTATTTGAAATGCTTTCCTGAACGAAAACTCCACAGCCCCATTATTTATATTCTTATTTATGTTCTCGGGAAAGAAGATCACCGGAGTCTAAGATCATTGAACGAATAAGCCAATATCTGTGGCCAAACAACAAATCGAAACGCCAAACACTTACTTTACAGTCATTGTAGGAACATAAGACTGGCGTATGCTCGCCGATTTACAACACAACTAGACTTTTACAGACAAACTAAATCCGATAGGTATTAAATTAGTTAAAATGACGGGAATTTGATCGATGCAACAGGACAGAAATAGACCGCAACTCGTAAGACATGACAAAAAGCCCAGCGTATCAAAACCTTACCAATGCACTATTATAACCTACATGAAACACCGAGATTTTTACCTTACAGACAACGTGAAGTCTCCGGGATTACTTTGACTTGGTCGTACCAAAAAGCTTCCGTCAAATCCTCTCTCCAGCAGAAGAGTTTCTGCTTCATAACCGGTGATCTTTGAATGAAACCACCTAGAATTTCAAATAGTTAGCACATAAAATGCTTCATGTTTGTGGTTAGACACATCTGTAAAAAGCACTTACCTTCGAGACCCCATATCTGGTTGGAATATTCAAATCTCTAGTTCCCGTGTGTCGACATGCAGTTCGCATACTACAGGAAACTTCATCTTTCTCCAGGCGGAAGTAGAAAATGCTCAAAAACTCAAGACAAAATGTCCACAGACACCCACTACTATCCCTCCAGGTTAGCCCTACCACATGTTGTGACCTTTACGAACAATCAAATAAAAACTAATTCCAATCACTGTATTAAAATAACTACTCCGAAAGTTTTCCCCACGAGTGGAAAATAGCCTGAGTCACTCCAGTTTACAAAAGGCGTTTACAAAAAGCCTTCAGAATCCGATACCACAGTGTATTTAGCCCCCCAACAGATTTGGAACCCCGTCGCCTAAATCTGCCTTCAGGTCTTTACCTCCAGTACTAATGTCCCTCAAAATTCAGACCCTCGTCAGCGGATTTGTAGCCCACTTCCCGCTTCGCGCAGTTTTCAACCATTTAAGCAATCTAGCAAACATTAAATCTGAGATTTTGTTGTAATTAAAAAGCAAAATTTCACTAAAAAACACCACATTACCACAGAGTCAATATCCATTGACTCGCCGCTCATTATTTAAAGCTGTTCATGGGTGGCTCGTTGGCGACGGCTGTTGTTTTTATTATCATCATCGCCTATTGTTTAAAAGCGTTCATCGGCGAAGTGCAGTATTGTAACCAATTTCGATTTTTTGCGGCGCAACTTTCAATTCTTTGAAGACGGTGCCATTTTCAATTCTTTGAAGAGCGCTGGAGAAAGCGCTGGCAGAGATTACTGATTTGATTTCACAGTGTTGTTGAATTGGCATTGTTAATAATGCAATCTTTCAGAGTTTTTCAAGGAGTGTTAACAAGGACCTGAAGATATACGACGTCAATTTAACGACGACTACTAGAAGCGTAACGAAGGGGGATGTGCGAAGGTGTTGCCTCCCCCCACCAATGTTGGCTTTGTCCGCAAACGGCAAACTGCTGACGGCAAATTTGCGGTCGGGATGCTGGGGAGGGGAAATTTTTGATGTCGTCTTTATTTCGATACTGAAAACAATATCTCTGAAAACTGTTGGATCGCAGGGCCAGTTGCGTGACTTCCTTCCAAGAGCTTGGTTTTATTTCATGCAACACTTGCTGCATCAAAAATGTTGAGAGATTTCGTGACTGCAATTCTTCCTGCAACTTGCGTGCAAACTAGATTGCGAGAAAAGTTGCAGTAGAAGTTGTAGTAAAGTAAAGTAACAGTAAAGTAAAAGTAAAGTGAAAGTAAAGTGAAAGTAAACTAAAAGTAAAGTGAAAGTAAAATGAAAGTAAAGTAAAGTAAAAGTAAAAGTAAGGTAAGGTAAGGTAAGGTAAGGTAAGGTAAGGTAAGGTAAAAGTAAAGTAAAGTGAAGTGAAGTGAAGTAAAGTAAATCGAAATGAAGCGAAGTAAAGTAAAGCGAAGTAAAGTGAAGTGAAGTAATGTGAAGTGAAAAGAAATTAAGTAAAGCGAAGTAAAGTGAAGTTAAATAAAGTGAAATGAAGTGAGGTAAAGTAAATTAGGATTTCTTATTACGAAAATTACGAAACGATTTCTTACATTTGTCTTCTGTGAGACTAGAAGCTGCTAAGAAATCGTTCTATTATAACGGTTGTCTAGTTTATAATAATTCAATAGATTCTTAACATTCTTATTTTCATTTTTTTTCATTCGTACAGTACCTCTAGTAATTTTCTTGTCCTATACATAGTCATTAGGTTAATAGTTAGAACATCAATGTATTCATTGTTTGTCAGGGCTCCTATTGACAACAGCAATATTGTTTTGGTGACAGGATTACCCTGATATAAATCAATAAAGGTGTCTACTTATTAAAGTAAAGTAAAGTGAAGTGAAGTGAAATGAAGTAAAGTGAAGTGAAATGAAGTGAAGTGAAGTGAAGCGAAGTGAAATGAAGTAAAGTGAAGTGAAATGAAGTGAAATGAAGTGAAGCGAAATGAAGTAAAGTGAAGTGAAATGAAGTGAAGTGAAATGAAGTGAAGTGAAGTGAAATGAAGTAAAGTGAAGCGAAATGAAGTAAAGTGAAGTGAAATGAAGTGAAGGGAAGTAAAGAGAAGTAAAGTGAAGGGAAGTAAAGTAAAGTAAAACGAAGGTAAGGTAACGTCAGGTAAGGTAAGACAAGGTAAAGTTTATATCTTACTGAAATACTCAACCAGCTTTCTAAACTATCTTTCCCTTAGAGGTCCAGTAAGGGCCATCTCTCTCAGCAATTACTACAGGAGGAAACCGGAGTACCCACAGAATACCTTCAATAGCACAGTACAATCAAACTGAATAACGACCTTCTCACAACTGCACGAAGCAGGAATCGAACACTAGTCTCTCATCGTGAGAGACACGTGCACCACAACACTCCCAGCCCCACCAATAAGTGCTCCGGGATACGTCACGCTGACTTATGCTACGTTCCAGTACAACACGCTTCAAGAGGAAAAAGGGCCTCGGAGAGAACACAGGATGTTCGTCAGTTTCCGTGTAACAGTCGGAATTAGAGATCCAAGCGGAAATCTCATGACGTAAAATATCAATGCCCAGCAAATGATGTGAAATAAAGCTATCAGGAAGTGAAATTTTTAAATATAATTTTATAAAGTCGCCAAACACGTCATATAATACTGATTTGGTTAGCAGGGATTATCGATGACGTGCAGGTATAAGAATTATTAACACATAAAAAGAAATATTAGAGTAAGAGAATAAAAATATTATCGAAATAACTCGCCTCCAGTCCCTGTAGACCCGATAACTCAACAGGTGCAGCTTGGTGGAGAGGCGGACCAGATACCCGAAGGTGTCATTCTCGTCCCCAGAGCCTCTTTTTGCTGGCGCGCGATAAAAGGTGAAGATAAAATTATCGCTCGCCAGCAGGAAAGAGGCTCCGGGGACGAAAATGCAAAGGTGGGAGTTCATATCCCGCTCGAGTCAACTTTTTCAGTTGGCTCCAGCAGGGTAGGATAATTGTGAATTTACTGTGACGTATGTAAGGGGCTATTAACATATGAAATAAATCTTACTGTCTCAAGAACGAAGAAAGGTATGGAAAGTGTAAAAGATGTTGCGTTATAATTTTAAGAGTTCTTTTAAATAAGACATCCTTACCTTTCACTGCATAGACACTTTAAATAAATATAAAAAACTTGATATAATCCCCGAATCGCTCATTATTTATACAAAAGGAGCAAACTTGGAATTATTATGTGATACACGGAAATTTACAAGCCAATAAATAAAATAACGAATGTATAAAGCACACATTGCATGTGGCAAATGACATGGAATCTTAGTAAGAGTTTCACACAATGCCACTATTATGCCAATTTTTCAAGAACTATTTAGCACAAATCGATGACTACAGAAACTCCGAAAAAAACTGGGCATTCGTTGATCTGCACGAGTGGTGATTGGCTGAAAGTTTACAACGACCTATCATAGCGCTCACGCGAATTACCTAGAACCCAGTCTTTCGGGGGTTTTAGTAGTGATGGATTATATTGACAGAATGATTATAACTTATAGCAAAATCAACGATATAATAACTTCAACAGTCTTCCATAACCAAAGTATAAACGTGGAATCCATGATACCTCAAAGAAAATTTACAAGCCATCATTATTTAAACATCATGATTCAAGCGCACTGACTTTCCATTAACCAATGACACAAGGTTATAGTCACTGTTTCATCTAATGGTAACTTTGCCAATGAAATTTTTCACTGACCGTTTATTCAAATGTCTGAGGAAAAAGAATACTCAATCCGAATTATTTCTACACCAAGACGTTCTCTTATGCATTAATAAGAAAGGCAAGAAAATACACTAATAAGGAATACTTCTTTGATTTAAAATGAGTTAGGGTGCCCCCTATTCCGGAATAAGAATATATTCCGGAATATTCCAGAATATCTATTTTAAATACTCTGAAATTATAATAGTTGTTCAATCGAACGGATATACTGCTTTATTCCAAGTATTTATACTCCGGAATAAGGTCAATCAAACATATCCTAAGTACTAAACCAAATTTGAAAAAGCCGACTAAAACATTTCACAAAAAAAAGAGCAATTCTTCACGTCTTGATAGATAGCAGACCAGATCGTTCCTCATTGCTCTATTCCTTTCGCTTTTCAATCGCGATTTCCTAAGTTTACTTTTTCAGGACATGCAGTCATTACAGCAAGCTGAATCAATGGAGTGCATTTACCTTGATTAAACATTCGTGATAAATAAGTGAACAAATTTTCCCTGATGTGATTCCATGAAATCCGCGTTTGTTTTTTTTTTTTTAAATTTATAATCAATGTCGAGTTTATTAACCATACCATATAATTTAGGCAAAATAAGTTTTGGTATTTGGCATAATATTAGCCTCACGTGAAACCAGGACTAAAATCGCATGTGAATTTAAAAATCCTATAAAGACACGTGACACTCGGCCTCGTTTCCAGGGTCGCGTTTGGGTTCCCGCTGCTTTCTCTGGTTTCGGCTGGTCACGTGGTTAAATAACAATTCAATTCTCCGCACAATGGAGGGTGAAGCATTAAAATTTTTCTTTCGTAATCACGCCCAAAACGGTGATCGAACTTTAACGAGTTAACTTGCAATTTTTGTCGTGTTTAAAATGTTATCATCCAAAACAGTTCCGACTAGTGTACTTTCCTAAAACCAAAAATTTCAGTCTCAGAAAATGTTTTGCATGGAACCTAATCGGCCAGTCTCATCTATAAGGTGATGTAATGTAAAGTTAGTTTAATGCCGCCTAAAGGTTGCATTACACTAACCGTAAGCTTCTTCATCGTGTTTTTTCTGGCATTATATTCCTCATTTCATTTCCAGTTCTTATATACGATGAAGGCTGTTGCTTAAACTTCAGCACTTTTGGACCTTCAACGACCGTTTCGCACGGTTTCGTGGTTTTCTTCAGCTCGGGTGGCAAGTAACCAATGCTTACAAGATCCTTCAGCCACGCTTCGACAACCACCGCATCAATTGGTTTCCAGATCTTTGCTAATACCAAATCAACAGCAAGCTTCAAAACGCGGTTAAAAAAGTCCAGGTCGTTCGCCTGCCATGCATTTAAGAACCTGATAAAGCGTCCAGATTTGTAATAGAGCTCCTCTTCGTCGATGAAATCTTGCAAATAATTGTGCGCATTCCGAACCTGGTACGCAGACGGTCCAAAATATCCCAGGTAGCCATTGATTTCTTGTAGGAGTCGCTGGACAAAGAACGAACGCCAAATGTCCGTCACGCGAAGGGTTCCGCTAGGAGGTAAAACAAGTCCCCAGAAAGAATCCCGAAGATGTAAGGTGTTCTGACAGTTATACGGTGTGTAGCTCCTAGGAGGGATCAATATAGGTGGGGCATTTGGGTCGAACCTCAAGTCCAACTTCACACCTGCATCTTTCCTGGTCAACCGGAACACCGCATCTACATCCGGGTCTCCGTCAACGACCCCCTGCTGAATCAGAGCTCTAGCGTTTTTACACTTCACGAAGGTATGCTGAGGCGGATCGGCTATGTTCTCCAAGGGATAGCCTCTTGGCCAAATGGTAGCCTGACCGAAGTGTGCGTAAGGGTTGACGGCGGCCCTGTCTGTTTTGTAGACGAGGAAGTCTCCTTTCTCCTGCTGAAAGAATTTTATCTCGCCTCCGTAAGGGTACGTGTCATCGTCCGTCTCGTAGATCATTTTCGCGCCGTGCTCGATGGCGTACAGATGGCCGATAGTTTTTCGAGCGTAATTCTTGAGAGGCATTACCTTAACCGTACGATAGCCAAGCTCCTCCTGTTTCTTTACACTAAGAAATACCACGCCTGGTAGACTGTGAAAAGTAAGAATACAAAAAGAAAGTAGTTTTGGTGTCATTAAAATGCTGGGTGGCACAGGTCTTTTAGGGGGTGTTGGTGGCACAGTGGCAGCGCACGTGTCTCTCACCTCTGTGACTAGGGTTCGATTCTGCCTCCGTGTAGCTTTCTGAATAAAGTTACCTTGGTGACATGTCAGAAGAGTGTTATCCAGTTTGACTCTACTAAACATCGCAGGTTTTCTCCGGGTACTCCGGTTTCCTCCTGGAGTAACACTGGACCCATGAGGGATGGCCCGTACTGGACCTCCAGGGAGAACAGCGTAGTTTAGCTGATAGGGTTACCCAGTATAAATAAAGGAACTTAACTTTACTGACAGGGCTAGAATTTAAATATTTCGTATGATCGGAAAGGGCTGCAAGACGCAAATGCCTGCTCATACGCTCCGATTAATCGGATCCGATTCTCCTCCTCATGTATCTGACTTATATACGAAAGTACCAACTATACTATATATCAAGAGCACGTTTCATTCTCTGAAGAAGGGCCATTGCTTGAAACGTCAGAATTGTCCTACACCTATTCGGCAGTCTACCAATCTTTTAACTAACAACTTACATTGTTATTCAGAAAATGGCCAAACTCCCGTGAGAGAACGCTGTCATGCATCTGGTGAACAGGTCTTAAGTTTTCCTCCTTTTGAGGAGAAGTGGAAGTATTACAGGTTTCCTAAATGATATTCTATTTCAAAACACTGTTTTTAAGTAATATATGCAATACATCCCATAACATTTTTTCAGCGGCATTTAAAACAATTACCTACCATAAACTAGATCATTATATTCGTTTCCAACGGATGGCGTTTACCCAAACGTCCAAAGAAAGTTGGCAATTACGGATAAACTTTAAAAATTAACCATAAATTTTGTAAACAAAAGCGAAAACTGCCTGCGTAGAAATTAAAAAAAGTGAAGCGGTAAAACTGCTACAGCTCCTAATTCCCGTCACTGTTAAGAACATCGCTGTACTATATGGCCATTTTTAAAGTTAAAACACTGCCATTCGCTAGAATGTAGTGATGAGCGATACCCGGGTACTAAAGTATCGATATTTTCGATACTGGCAACATATCCCCTGGTATCGATATTCGCTATTTATTTATTTCGCTATTTTGAACGTGCTTTCGACAGGACTGTCCAACAATTTAATTCCACGTGAATTTAATACACAGTATAATTTGTTTATATTCTGCCTAAAGGTGGCTTGAATTAAAATACCTTTATCATAAAGTGATTTAATTCCTCAGTACCTTGTGTCAACATCTACTAAGATCTAACAGTACAGTATATCGATTTGGTATCGATATTTCCGATCCTAGAAATCCGTGTACTCGGTATCGATCGTATCGTTTTAAAAGTTCCGGTATCGCCCATAACTACTAGAATGCACTCAATGAGTCTAAGCGATAATTCTAAAGGAAATATCCTGCATGCAGAGACTGGGGTTAATTCATGTCTAAACTTCGACCTTAGTCTTCGTCAACTGGTAAGTTAAGAAAAATCGTTTTTCTGAGAGAACGAGCTTGACGAACGTCCACTAGTCGTCTTAGCTGGTAAGTATTGGGGTGTTCTAACAATGCTACATTTGCAATGTACTTTGACAAGTGTCACCATGCATGTACTCTTTCAAAGAATTGCCTTTGTTTACCTGCCATTCTGCTGGGCCGAGATAATTTTGAGCTATGAACCTCAAGACATATGTTCTACTTTGCGATTACGATGTTGATTTGAAAGAAATTACATGTTTTCAAGTGCGTGTAGGTATCTGATGAATTAGTTTTCCTATCTTTTGTAGGGAAAACTCAAAACATGTGGAGGCTTCAGAGGTCATTTGACCCTTTAACACCTGGGGATCATCCCCGTGACACGTAAAATCGTCTGGTGTCAGCCAGGGTAAAGTAGTAAAGTGCAACCTTGCCCCTTAATGGGTTAACCACTAATTTCCAGACAAATCAAAGTATTAGTTTGTAATATGCCATGATTATCAACTAAATGTAGGTAGCTCTTTTAATAAATTCTTGTCTCTCGGTGTTTGCTCATGAATTCTGATATCTGTAAGATGTTTGTTAATGTTTATGGATAAGTGAAAAATTAGAAACTTTCCTGCATAAAAAAAATTCTCTCACCTCCAGTTTGCAGGTGTCTTAGAATCACCTACTACTAAAAGTTTCCATCCTTTAATATTTGCTAATTTTTTAACATCTCCTGTTGGGGCAGCTATAGATGTGACAACAATCCACTTGTCATGCATTTGTTCTACTGGAGGTGGTTCTCTTTTCTTAATCTTTGACCAATCAACAATTTTCTTTAACCTATTTAGAAGTTCAACCTCTTTCCAATTTACCATGGTGTCTTTGTCTGTCACTATATCTCTCCAGGAGACAACTTTTTCTTGCATGTAGGGCCAATATGCCAAGACAAAAACAACCAGCAGGACAGTCAGCAGGAAGTGATAACGTTGAAGATGAAACGATGGCACATTCATAATAAATAAAACTAAATAAAGCCAATAAACACAATTAAAGACTAACTCATTAAAGTCCAAGGAAATTTTAAAAAATGGTTCAAAAACATTTACTGTTCTTTGAGTAATGGTTTGTTGCACAGTGACTGTGACATATTACTTGCACCAAAAACCCTTTTTCTTACTTAATTTTTTACATGATTCCAAAAAAATTAGTTTCGAGTCAAAATTCAAACAGTGAATTGGTTAAAATGGCAAAGGTTTACAGTGTACACTTAGTTCAGATATTTTCGGGGTCACACCAAATAGAGTTTAACAGTAAGCTGATTTACTCACAAATCTGCTATTAGAAACACAAAAGCCAAGCAGAGAAAGCAATATCAGAGGCATACCAAATTATCCTAGTAGCTCCCTAACAAGGAACAGATAAAACTGGAAACATAATGTCAAAGAAGATAATGATGTTATAGTTATTACAAAATAAAAAATTAAGAATTGAATTCATTTCAAATGACTTCTTCTAAACCTTGTCATCCTGGTCAACTCAACTTAAAGGCTAAGTTACACTAGACAATTTTTCAGGCGACTAGCAATACAATGGCATTGGGAGACAAATTGCAGAAGAAATTGCATGTTTAACATTCCCATTTTGCAACTTGTCTGGCAACAGTAAAAAATCACAGGACAAGTTGCAGGAAAGTTGAACCGTCTTTGGCTTTTTGCAATGCTATATTACAAGTTGCAGAGTGTAACACTTCCTCTAGTTGCAACTTGTCTTCAAATGTTGCAAAAAAGAGCAAATGATAACCAGACCAAAGACTGATGATTTAAAGGTTGCAGAGTAAATTGCCAACATCTAACATCCCCTGAGATACACAGCAAAGTAGCAGCTCCACCACAGTTACCGGTACATCTTTGCTACAACTCTTACAAAACAAGTTCTTCGTTGTTTAATTAGGTCTAAACAGTAATCTTCTGAAGGTATTTTTCCTTGTATTTGCTTGGAAAATTACCCTCAAATTTTTATTATGTGTCTTAACTCTTTCCCGGCAGCACCAGACTTTTACTATTTCACTTTGGCTAATGCCAGATGATTTTACTAGTCAGAGGAAGAGGCACTGCCAGGAAAGGGATTCAATTTAAAAGGGAAACTGTGTTGTGGAAATCTTTCTACAAAAATTTGGGAAATGAAAGATACAATTTACACTTCAGATTCTTTACATGTCTGGGGCAATTATATTTTGCAACTTGGAATGTAACAGCATTGGAAGACAAGTTGAAGTCAGAAATCGTATGTGTAACATCCCCACATTGCAACTTGTTGCCCAAGGAAAAATGTGAGACAAGCTGCAGAAAAAGTTGAACTATCTCCTACTTTTTGCAATGCTACACGACACATTACTGAGTGTAACACCCCCTCCTGTATCTTGCCTTGTAACACTGACTACTGCAAAAAATCATGGCAGAACCAAAGATCACTGCATTGCAGATAGCAGAGTAACACGTAAATGTTTATCACCCGCTAGGCAACACATAATGATTTCTTGTCACAGAAATTACACAGAAAAATTTCCATGTGTAACCTTGGCTTTACCTTTCATAACAATAGCAGATTGTCCTATTGCATTGACATATGAAATTAAAAGAAATGGGTCATCAGCATCAATTAGGAGTTACAGTGGCTTATATTAATTTTTATGCACATTATGTGCATATCAGAAGTTGTCTTTATGTTGGCATGGTAACACAAAGTTAAAGACATCTTGTTATCACCCTCAATGCTCTTTGATGCAGCATTTGTTTCAAAAGAATCGCCAACTTAGCAACCTCCAGAAGCTTTCTGCCCTCAAGGATCACAAAACTCGGGAAAGAAAATTTAATGATAAACTACCATTGAGCCGGTATTGATGTAAACGGAGCAGAAAGTTTGGTGGACTGCCGAACTTGGGCAGAAAAATTCTGAAGTTTCGAGCGAAGGCCCTTCTTTAGAGAGTGAAACGTGTTCTTGAACACGTTTTACTCTGCCTTTTTTTTACGCTTTGCTCGAAACGCCAGAATTTCTCAACATGAGTTCGGCAGTCTACCAATCTTTTAACTTTCGACGCTGTATTTATTCCGATTTTGCAGCATCTTATATTTTTACATTCATGCTTGAGCCGGTTTGAACAATACTAAAACCATGTAACCAAATATAGCTGGTTTGTTTTGCCCATATTTCGTGGCTCAAGGAACAAGATACTTCAGGCAAAACTAACGCTGGTCAACGCTGTCACTTACAAGAAAAAAAAATTTCCTGAGAATGATGACAAATCCTTCCCACACTGTACTTGACCTTGAATTGACCGCTAGCTGCTGCGGCCATTGAAACATCAGTCAATCGCCAAGCACAGTCCTTCTGCAGACTGAACATCAACTACATCTGACTGAACATCAACAACCTGAACATCAGACTATTGACGATTAAGTTCACATAAAGGCTCTTCAAGCTTAAAAACAGAAGTAATCCCCAACAGATCTGTTCAACAAAAACAGTTGAGCCTTTCATTGTGTGGCCGACAGACAACGCCGCAAAGGAAGTAGCCCGATTACAAGATTTAATATATTAACTAAGATTAATACGGGGAACGACAAATGGCAGACGTACGAAGAATCCTTTTTGGACAGAAGGAAAGGGGGTTTATCTCGTTAAACTAAAACATAAATTGATAAAGTAACCATCATGACTTTAAAAAGCAAAATGTATGGTCAAGGTACAAGCCTAGCCGATGATAATTTAATAAACACAAATCTACCGTTAGCCGGAAACGTTGAACTGGAATCTTAACCTCCGTTGTTTTACTATGGCCCAGGTCAGACAACTTTGCTGTTCAAATACAGCTTGAGTAGAACAAATTTCACTAACATACTCACTGTTCAGCGATGCGAACTCCAGATATGCAAATAGAGATTTTAAATCTGGATTTGCAGCTTCCAGGTAGGACTTTGTAAGAGAAGTTTTCCGGCAATTTTACAAACACTTCGACAAAAGAACCTTTTTTTCTTGGCTTGTCTGGGAGCACTGACAGGTTGTAAGTACGTAATTAACTCAATTGTTCCATTCCGTTCCGATCGGTACACCAAGACGGCAAATCCGGGCTCGTAAAGTGCCAGCGTGGCACTCCTAGGTATTGGGGGTATAGATAGCTGACCTGTTATATGACGTTGTCGCGGTCGCATGCCAACATTGTGGATTCAAGATGGCGGCTCAACCGGGCAAAAGGACAATAGGTGATGTGCAACCACGTGATCAAAATAGAATACGTAATGACCCAGCGCCATATTGGATGATATACACTTCCAACATGGATGCTACAACAATTCGATTGTCGGATTATAGTGAGTCTCCAGAGTTTTCTGCAAGAGCGCGGTACAAAGAAAAATAAAAAAAATATGCGTCTTTGATCCTTATTCATTACAGAAGTCAGATTTTAGAGAGGATTTTGCTTCTCTGCCACAAATTGAGTATCCAGATATCGTCAATTATTTGGTTCTCCAAACATCGTGGGCCACAAAAGACCAGATGAAATCCTACAAAAGCCTGGAAGCTTACAACGTTTTTATATCTGGTTGGGTTAGTACTCTGCTAACAAAACTAGTTGGAAATGATAAAGTTTTGGTTTCCTGACGGGTAAGTACTTGGTGTTGTTGATCATTTACTTGATACCGTACGTGCTGTTTTCACTTTGCAGTTTGCTCTCGAGTATGCTTGTTTTCCTACATATTTTCTGTGTTTAGCTGCTTAAACGTCATAGAACATTTTTTAGAGCTACCTATTTCTGTATCTTTAGGTAAATCGTTCGCAAATGGCTAGAGAAACCCCATTAAAACCATGGATTTTGGCAGAGAAAGACGGATCTGTTATTACTGCTCATTGCAACTGTATGGCAGGTTTTCTACTGGGATGTTTAACCGCAGGCGCATAAGAACTAAAATTTTTTCTTGAAACTTTGTTAGAGAATTTGTAAAGCTCAGAGGTGATGGAAGGTTCACAAATTTTCAGAACTTGCATTAAAATTAGGAAGCTTGGAATACCAGCGTAAAATGCTGTTTTACGCACCGGTATTGCAGAGGTCATGGGTTCGACTCCTGTACAAGCCTGAATTTTTTTCGGGCTTTATTTGCACTACTGCTTAAGTAGTGTTCATAACTGCGATGATCACTCACATCTTCACTCTTTAAATAGTTAGGAAAAGCTTCATGGAACCTAATTTAAGCTGCATATGTTTACAGTGACGCAATCAAGTAGAAATTCAAGTGGTAGGCAAAAGGTTCATGCAACTGCTTTTGAGACACTGGATCAAATGTGGTCGTATTCGGGTTACATCGAAAGTCACGTTACATGGATCTTGTCCATACGCAAGGCATGTTGCAAATGCAACCGCAAAAACACCACAGTCAGATCCATTTGTTTGTTGGTGAACTGGTACACTTATAATTCTGTTTAGGCTTGGAGCGAGCAAATTGTGTGCAAGTCCCTTTAGCTCTTGTGATATCACTGGTTTAGTGATACTGTCCAGTAACTTTACATCACCAGCAGGGCAGCCAATCGAGGTCATGCATACCCAGTGATTATTCCCTACATGCAACAGCTGAATAAATTCAGAGGTCATAACATCAAATTGTCCAACAGGACCAAGTGTTGGTCTTTGAAAACCATCAATGTTTGGATTGATTTTCCGTAACAGTAGCTGGGCTTCGTGCATGATTGTGCAGTCGGACCATCCATCTCTTGAAGCTATGAGGTCAAAATCTGCTTGACCTAGGCTTCCAAGTGACAGGTGTTTGTGATTTGAGATACTATTTTTTATCGTCTTTACATAAGTGACATCGGCTGAAGAAGTTGAGGTAGATTTTGGTTTCATCGTAATGCCAACTTCGCAAGCTGGACAGATCCATGTAGTTTTACTGTTATTTGGCTTACGTTTGAGGTTGATGCATGCCAAATGGAAGAACTTGCCATTCTCACAACTAGAGTTGGGGCATTCTAAAAGCTTGTCGGTTATGTTAGGTTTCTGTTTGCACAAACAAACCAGGTCTAATTTCAGAGCATCTGGTTGAGCTTTATTTTTCTGCCCTTTGGTAGCTCTCTTGAATTCCGGTTCTGTTCTGCAATTTGAGCAGTACCATAATTTGGGAATCCTGTTGATATCCAAACATGAGTAATGGAACTGGCCAATTTCACATTTTGGGTTACAGCAGCTTATAGTGTCGTGTCTATAGTGCAGTTCTGCAATAGTAAACTGAGTCAGTTTCTGGTGGTTTCACATCATGACGCCAAGTATACCACCTACCAAGCACCTCGGGCAAAATGCATGTCCTCCAATAACTTGTTAGTTTTGGTACCATAGATGTCCAGTGAGCCATGTCTGGACAAATCCTTTGTTGCACCATCTCTGCCCTCCCATCATGACCAAATGCATAGACTGTAAAGTCACAGTACTGTTTCTTGCTGGTAAAGATTTGTTGTTGGCACTGGTGAAAATACTGGTGAGTTTTCTTCAGGTAAAAGCTACCACTACTGTCCTTTTCCACACATGAAGATGGTTTTAATCATTATTAGTCATTTTTTAAGTGTAGTGCTACTCTGGTTTCATGGCCAGCAAAAGGTACATGCAAGTTGCTTAAAAACTTTTCTGACTAAAAACAGAGTAACCGGATACTTCCCCTAGATTTAGGGGTCACCAAGTATCTCCCTGATAGTTAAAACTAAAACAGGGTCAATGGGTATCTCCCTTGAAATAAGGGTCACCAGATATCTTCCCAAGATTACTGCTAAGACAGAGTCACCGGGTATCTCCCCTGAAATAAGGAATCACCGGATATCTCCCCAGTCTTACCTCGGCAAAAACCGATAATCGGTTTACGCCGATTAATCGGCTATTTTCCTTATCGGCGCATTTCTAAAACTGTTCAAGACAATTGATTCTGGAGAAGATGCAGAACTCCGACAAGACGACATGCCAGAATCAAGTAACCCTATCACCTTGAAAACAAACCGATTGAAATGCTTTAAGCAGAACGGGACCTTGGTGTATGGATAACAAAAGACTTAACTTTTTAAAGACCTTTTACGTTCCTTTTTATACAAGTTTCTATGGTAACACGAAGTAGACTTCAAAAAGGCTTTAAATATCGTACGATATTTGCAGGTTATTATCAAGTCAAAAACGCGCCATTATTTGACTCGATATTCACACTAAAATGCAGTAATAGTATTTCCGACTTAGCGAAGCTGTAGGGGGCCTTAATTTTTAAGTCAATACAAATTTGTAGAAACGCCATAAATTCTTATTTAATGTCATGCTTAGCTTTCGACATGTATGTTGACTGACGGCGACTTCAGAGCAATATCCAGTCGCATTGTTGGCTGGCGTCGGACAGACGAAAAATCTCTTAAAAGTGACGTAGATTGCAGTTAACAATGGTAGAATGTCCAGGTGCTGTTCAGTAGCTGACTTCTTGGGAAAGGGTTGGGTGTTTGCTAATTTCGATGGATTCTTTTATTCTTCTCTAGAACTAATGTCTTTCACAAGCTAGAAGCGTTGAGTCTTCCCATTTGATTTGAAGGTCGTGCTCCCAAGCGTGTTTTGCAGCAGTAGATTTCTCAATCTGAGCCTTCGAGCAGCAAGGCTTGAGATCTTTCAGACAAGTTGAGAGATTCCTACAGGTCTCGCTAATGTAAACCAAGCTACATTGACACGGAATACAATATACCTCTGGTACCGAAAAAAAAACATATAATCTGTCTTTGTACAGTTTTTGCTGTGGAAAAATCTTAGTTTTTCGGTACAGGATCCCTTGAATCTTGTGGGAGGCACCACCAACGTGAGGAAGACAGACAGATGATTCATCTTGTGTACATCCACTGTGCACAACCTGAAGAGATTTCATCTCTTTGTCGTCCTTACGTTGTTCAGAAGATTGGTATATGTTTCGATGACTTTCCTCCGGAAGTCATTATTGATTACGACTGTCTTTTAGCTTAACGTAATGTTTTCGCATACCTTGTTTTAAAACTGTGAATCTCAAGAGTCTTCTTCTCAAATCCGTGTTAAGTCTTTCTTTACTTGACAATGTAACCAGTATTGTCTGCATGGATATTCAGTAAACAAGACAGGTACATTAACACTAACTAAAATAACATCTTTGTCTAATTTGAGGTTCTTGATTTCCTCAACAAACTTTTTACAATTCAACAAATTGTGGCGTGACTTACCTACAGCGGGCTTCAAAAGACCTATACAGGTTATTGTGTATATTGCATACAAAATATTGTGATTAGAGTGATTGTCGTGAACGTTAGTTATGGGGTAGGTTAACTTGTGTCTGAACTTGCTAACAGACACGTGAACAGCCTCGTGAAAGGGGTATGTTTCCGGTCTTGGAGAGACTGGGTTTTTGGGTCGACTTGAGAGTCTTTTTTTAGATTGAGTGTTGAGTTAGATCGACATAGAGGCTCTCTAAAATTTTCTTGTGAGTGTGAATTATTTCCTCGAACAATTGTGGAAATCGAAAGCAAAATTCGCCACAAAGTGACACCTCCGACGGGATTTTGAACTAGTGATCTGCGAATTTAACGACAATACATCGGGAGTTTTATCGAGTTTGAGAAAGTAATTTGGCTACAAATCAAGCGGAAAATGTGATGGAGACGAGAAAACAAACTCAGCGAAAGGATCTAGAAGCACAAGACGAACAGCAATCGGGTTTAGACAAGGAAATTGAGTCGAAAGTGGTAAGCTTCCAGTCTTCACTACGGAAATTAGCATGTTTTAACCGAACAACAAACGAAATTTTGAAAGGAGATTGCAAAGAAACGATAACACGACAACAAACAACATTGAAGACCAAGGTCAGCGAAGCGTATAATTTGATTGAACTTATACAGTGTCTGAAGATCAATGCAGGCGAATCTGATCAACAGATTGACGAATGGGAACACAAAAATAAGGGCGAATTACGTGTGTAAGAAGCTGTAAATCGAAGCGTTAATTCGTAAGCTGGTTGACGAAGAGGAGAAACGAAAGGAAATCGATCGACGAGACGAAATTCGACGAGAAGTGGAAGTACGAAAAAGAGGAAATGGAAAAGCAGAAATGGCAAAGCGTGAAAAAGAGGAAAAATTTGCACTATGTCTGGAAGAGAAGAAGTTGGAGATTGCTGCTACTAAACGGGTCAAAACAAAACTACCGGAGCTCCAAATATCGAAATTTCAAGGAACTCATCTAGACTGGGTACGGTTCTGGGGACTCAAATTGACAAAGCACCCATGAATGACCAAGCAAAGTTTGCATACTTGAAAGAACATGTTGTGTCTAAACTGAAAGCTACTATTGATAAATTACCACTCAACGCAGAAGGATATGCAAAAGCGAAGACGATGTTAAAACAAAGATATGGTGATCCAAGCGAAGTGGTCAGTGCACACATTCAAGAAATCCTAGCTCTGCCTACTGTTAATGGTCTATCAAAACAAAAGATTTATAGCTTTTATGACAGTCTTCTTGGACACGTTCGGGCGCTGGAAACATTTGGGAAGCTAGGGGATGTCGCTGGAAATGTCTGGATGACCTTGGATAAATTAGAAGGGATTCGAGCTGACCTTACTAGAACCACGCCAGACTGGAAAAAGTGGACTTTCCCTGATTTACTAGAAGCATTGCGACAGTGGATTGAGCGCAACCCTTTGCCCCGAACTGAAAAGGATGGGAGGAAAGATGGATTACTGGGTAAAGATGGTAAGAGAGATAGATTATTACTAACAATGGAACAACCTAGACAATGTATTTATTGTCAAAGCAAACGGCACAGATCTGTGGAGTGTGATAAAGTTGTGAGTACAAGTGACCGAAAGAAAATCCTTAGCAGCAAGCATCTATGCTTTAGCTGTACTGGCGAAAAGCATAGAGCCAGTGACTGTAAAAGCCGGGTTCAGTGCTACAGTTGCAAAAGAAGACATCATACCTCCATCTGCGATAAACTGGAAGCAAATCAGAAGCTGATGTCCCAACCTAACGAAAAGAATGTTGTTTACCCAGTTGTAGTAGTTAAGATAAAGGGTGTGAAATGTCGGGCTCGGCTGCACACTGGATCTGGGAGCTCTTTTGCACCGAGTAGATTGTTGGGCGCCATTGGGGAAAAGCCGGTAAGACAGGAATTTAATCAATTGAGATGATGCTCCAAACCTCAACCAAGAAGATTGATGTTCGTGAAGTAGAGATAGCAGATGTCCAGGAAATATTCAAGATGTCATGTGAGTTGAATCGGATTGAGAAGGATGTGTTAATAACTTTGCCTAACCCAAAATATGCAGAGCTGATCAAGACCTATGAACACCTCAGAGAATGAATGATGAAGATACGAAAGCACTTCTACCTACCCACCTTGTCAGGAGTCAGTGAAATATCCAGAATCAAGACATCTGAGCCTGCCAGGATTGGTGATGACAGGATGCCAGTTGCTGATTGGAATCTCAGGGTAGCAGTACAGTAAACTTCCCGGAATCGTATAAATCATTGGATTTTGATATTTTATTCGACCAAGTAAATGATTGTAAATAAGAATAAGTCTGAGTAAAGAATAATAAGCAGCGACTTTATATACCTGTGCGGTATCTTCGAATTACATTCGTTATGATGAAAACAAAACTCACTTCTTTGCCGGGTCGTCACGACCTCTAATTGTTCATCAACTTCAGGTTAGCTACAACACAGATTAGCGTGCGCTCGTCAGTTTCACAGTGAACCGTTTTTGTCCCAATATCTTGATTAAATGTGCGTCAGTTACGTCCACTTGGACATTTCGTCTCTCCACGTTCCATTTCCTTCTTGGTATAAGCAAGAGGAACACGTCCCTTGTCTATCGTCGCCGCAATGAATCGACGATCTTTTGGACAAACTCCACTCACCTACTTGGATTTCTCTTTTCCTGAAAAGGGCCTTGTGGTACTTGTGTCAAAGCTCTGTCGAAGCCCAATAGCATATCGTTAGGGAAAAGATACGCGCCACCATCGGGATCATTAGGTTGCCGTCCGATTGGTCTTTGACTAGGTTTGCCACTTCAAGTAAACAGGTATAGAACTCGAAAGGAGTAAGTAAATGCTCGCCAATTGCCTTCTTCAAGGCAAGTTTGCAGCTTTTCACCAATGCCTCGGCACATCCGTTCTGATGTGGTACCCCAGGAATAATGAACTTCCACTCAGCACAGTAGTCCTTGAGTGCTTTCTTATCAACTCCTTGGATCACTCGGTGAAGGTCGGTTAAAGCACCCACAAACTGAGTACCATTGTCGCCCAAGATCTCGGCAGGGTATCCTCGTATAGAGAAGGACCTTCGCAGGGTTTGAATGAATTCCATCGCAGAGCAATCAGTGGCAACTTCTAGGTGGACAGCTCTGGTATTTAAGCACGTGAAAATCACTCCGTAATATTTAGCCGTCTTGTTCCGTCCCACTTTGACTGTCAGTGGTCCAAATTAGTCGCACGACGTGTAGTAGAATGGAGGCGATTGAGGCCTCAGTCTCTGTTGTGGAAGGTTGGCCATCATCTGCGTCTCGGTTTTTGGATTTGCTGAGCGGCATGTCACGCAATTAGACTTGACGGTCTTGGCTAGATCATGTACTCGTATAATCCAATACATCCTTCTGGTCTTCGCCGCTGTGGTTGCTACGCCAGTATGACCTCTCTGGTGAACTTCTTCCGTAATCAACCTGGAAATTCGGTGCCCATAGGGTAGCAGAGCCTGGTGTTGTGTTTCACACGAGACCAACGCGTCATCAATTCTTCCACCAACCTCGACTATGCCTTCTTTATCTTCGAATGGGCTTAGCATCTTCAGCTCATTGGCTTTCACTCAAATTTTGAGTTCCTCTTTGGCATCTTTGAGCCAATAGGTTTGACCGTTTTCAAGCTCTTCCGGTGTCAGGGATTCTCCTCAGCCTGCGGTCTTCTCTGTTGACCAGATCTTAGCAAGTAGCTTCACTTTCATCCTCAATACCCATGCCGTAACCCGAACGAGCTTTCTCCAACTGGAAAACTTTTCGCAATATATTACGCGAGTCTTAGCTGTTTCTTTCGTTGTCACAGTTCCCACCGTTGGTGTTTTCTTGCATTGTCTTTCAACTTCGTCCGGATTGGGTTTCACGTTCTCTACTACTGGCCATTCTTCTTTCGGCAGACGTAGGAACTCCGGGCCGTTCTTCCGCCGCTCTGACAGCTCAGCAACAGGCAAACCTCGAGATGTGTCGTCTGCAACATTATGCCCGGAAGGAATGTGTCTCTCCTATGGACCGGTTGCACGTTACTTTGTATCTCTCCGACACGACTTGAGACGAACGGCTTCAGTCTCTTTCCTTTACTGCGAATCCACGCCAGCGTAATCGCGCTGTCGGTGAACAAGATACTTTCTTGTAGCGGGATTCTGATTTCTTTCTCTATGCTCTTACACAACCTGCTAGCCAAAACTGCCGCTTGTACTTCAAGCCGTGGGATAGTCAGTTCCTTCAATGGGGCCACTCGTGATTTGGCCGCAACGAATCTAATTTTAGCTGCTCCAGCAGGATCTTCGCTTCTGAGATGTGCGCAAGTCCCAAAGGCTCCATGCGAAGCATCAGCATTCGAGTGTGGCGACTGGACAAATGCAACGGTCTAACGATACGCTGTTTAACTGGTCCATCTCTTCAAAGTTGGATAACCATTTTCTTTGAGCACTCAGCGAAAGTTCCTCATCCCAATCCAGTCCCTCCTGCCACAACTCTTGCAAACCAATCTTTGCTCTTACTAGATACAGTGCTGCGAGACCTATCGGGTCATATATGCGGGCGACTTGGCTAAGGATACTTCTCTTGGTAAATTTTGGCTGTTGGGTCTTAGGTGCCTCGACTGCTACTTTGTACTTGAGCACGTCGTCTTCATTATTCCAAACTAGGCCGAGCACTTTTGCGTCTTGTTTCCCTTGCGGGACACTGATTTCTTCCACTTCTTTCTGGTGGTTAGTTTGGCACAGCTCCTCCTTGGATCTCCGTCCCTTTACATGGAATCCGCCTTTCTCGAGGATGCGGTCTATTGCGGTCGTTAACTTTGTGGCTTCTCGGTTCGTTGAAACTGAATCGAGGATATCCATGTACGAATTGTCTCTGATAGTTTGTGCTGCTCTCGGACGCTCTGATTCTCCTTCTCCTGCCGTTTTCCGTTGCGCAACTTGTGCCATTGTTGGCGCGGGCTTATCACCAAATGTGAGAACGTTCGTGACGTAAGTGTCTGGCGGTCGATCGATTTCCAAATTCCTCGGCGGAATCGGTGTACGTGCTGATCATTCTGAGGAGTAAGGACTCTATGATACATCTTTGAGATGTCGGCGGTGATTGCAACTTGATTCTCTCGAAAGCGAAGAATGACTCCAAATAGACCATTTAGAAAATCGGGGCCCTTCTGCCAATAATCGTTGAGTCGGTGGCCTTGATACGTAGAGGAGGAATTGAACACGATACGGACCGGGGTGCTTGTACTTTCAGGCTTCATAATTGCATGGTGGGTGATGTGGTGGACCGGTCCCCTATAATCTTGTATCTCTTCATCGGACAACTTGCAGAAAAAGCTCATTTCTTCCATCTCTGCCATTTTATTGCTATATGCAGCTGCTTGGTCAGGATTCTTTAACAGCCGACGTTCCGTTGACTCTAAGCGATTCATAGCTTGATTCCTGTTGTCTGGCAAGTTCTGAGACCTTTCTCCTAGGGATAAGGGATCATCCACTTATTCCCAACCTTTCGTACAGACTCTTCTGTTGCTTTTCTTCACGCTCCAACTGGGTTAACTTATCTGCGTCACAAGTGCACGGCTTCACTTCCACACCCATGGTTTCGGTCGTCCAAAATTTCGTCAGATCAACTGGTGCTGTATATTTCACGTGTAGGACAGTGGTGGTTATGTTGCTTGATTTTCCAAGCAGCAGAACCGAATATGACCCATCCCAATCGGGATTTTCTGGCGACTAAATGCTCGACTTGCTTTGTTTGACGGGTATGCATGTGCGCATGATCAATCCCGATGAGCAGATCGACCTGCCTTTTTCCTCTTCTGATCCTTTTGTAGACAAAGCTTCTCCGTAATGGCGCCGGTATGAACGCCTTTAAGCTCCTCGCTAATGCACGGAATACCAATTGCCTTCATAGAATGGTTTTTCAGATCTCCGATCGCGTTTACTGGCAGTCTTTAGATCTTTGTGCAAATTGATTCTTCCTCCTCACCTACTTTAATAATATTCACAGAAATATCTCTCCCTTTCAGTCCGAGTCTGTCTGCTGTTTCACTTCGGATTAAACTTATTTGCGCTCCTGAATCGAGAAGGATGTTACCTCGCTTGTACAAACCGTTTGGACCGCAAATGTTGGCAGTGATCACTGGCAGCAGGAATTCGTTCTGGCTGGTAGCTGATGCTAGAGTGACACGTACTCTGTCCGACTTATGCAGCAAGGGGTGGTGGCTGTAGGTACACTGGTTTCCGTTTTCGACTTTGTTGCATTGCTTTCTTCTACTACAGTTTGCTTGGCGATGATCTCGACCTGCTTTCTTTAAGCAACTGGAGCACGCGTGATTCTCTTTCACAGCCTTGAGTCGCTCATCAACACTCATCGCCGCCAACTTCTGGCACTGGTCCGGCCAATGACTTGAGTTGTCGCACACCCAACACTTGCTTCTTTTCGCGGAGTCCCCGTATATCAAATCTAAGCATTCCCACGCTGCGTCATAATCGGACCGGATCCCCTTTATCAGCTCAAGCGGTTTTCCTATCAAACAAGTACGCAGCAGTGTGATCGCATCTCTTTTCGTATACCGTAATTCGATTGCGTGTTGAAATCCGCGCGGAGAATGGCATATTCACGCCGGAAAATTTTGACAATTTCGGCTTTTTCATTTGGAAGCCACATGGCTAGGCTGTCGACAGATTCGTCCGAAATAGGATTTGTGTGTGGACCATCAATCACATTGTTGCTTTCAGGGATGACACACTTGCCTGGCTTGCGTCAGAAACTACAAGGCTCGTATTACCTGCGCTGTATGCGTTTTGCGTTCCGATCATTTCTGAAGAACTTTGCTCGCTTTCACTAAGGCCAGTTTCATTACTTTCCGCTGAAACACGTTCTATATAGCACTTTGCATCAATATCAAGTTTTAGGAAGAAATCCTGACATTCGCTCAACCATCCTTCTTCCTCTTCGTACTGATGATCATCGACAATTAAATTAGCGTATAGCTCATGCTTTGACACCACATTATCAAAGGCCTGCTGTACCTTAACGAAATACTCGCTTACCTCGTTCGCCGTTCTTTTATTTTCGCACAGATGATTCAAAGCTTTCCAAAGCCTTGTCAGGGTAGCTTTCGCGGCTCGACGCTGTATCTTGGCTGTCTTCAGCGCTTCGTCTGCCTCACTCATAATACACTACAGGATTTACAGGGTATTTGTTTGATCAGAAATCGAATGTTGTGGGATCTCAGGGTAGCAGTGCAGTAAACTTCCCGGTTAATACGCGACACACGGAATCGTATAAATCATTGGATTTTGATATTTTATTCGATCTAGTAAATGATTGTAAATAAGAATAAGTCTGAGTAAAGAATAACAAGCAGCGGCTTAACATACCTGGGCGGTATCTTCGAGTTAAATTCGTTATGATGAAAACAAAACTTACTTCTTTGCCGGGTCGTCACGATCTCTAATTGTTCATCAACTTCAGGTTAGCTACAACACAGGTTAGCGTGCGCTCGTCAATTTCACAGTGAACAGTTCTTGCCCCAATATCTTGATTAAATGTGCGTTAATCAAATCCCGTCATTAATCATGCGTAATAAATCAGTTATGAATTACTTATCTATAATATTAAGTTCAGTCAGCGACACACTGATAAAACCACGTTAGGATGGAATATCATGTCACCAGGGCGAGAGATGACCCATTCTCAGAACTTCCAGACAACTGGGAAGACATATTTTTCCAGCAAGTAGGACATAAACAGGAACAGGCGAATTTAACCACTGCGAGT
>JBAHVQ010000142.1:534554-553129 GCA_036872915.1 Nanipora kamurai
AGCTCTTCGAACGGCTGCCATATTTGTTTTATGAATATAAATTAGTTCCAGATCTCCTCAATAAGCGCGGCAAATAGCATTTTCAGCGGGAAAATCAAAAACAAAAAGGAATTTTTAATAGACAGCAAGTACTTAAAAAGCTTGTCGAACATGTCTGATATTTTTGATGATAACAAGAAACGTACATTAGAATGGACACTAAAGCTTAATACAGAGTGTCCCCTGCGTTATATAAAAAAACAGATGGCTCATAAACACGAATTTCTCTTCTGCATTGAAAATCCCTGGCCACTATTACGTTTGTGGACAGAGGTGTTGGGCAGCTTGAGTGTTAAAACAACATAAATTGACATGCTCAATTCAGCTGCTGTGGAGAAATTCTGCAGAAATTTGTAAGGAACTCTCTTTCCTCTCACCCTCGCCGCCATTTTCTTTACTTTGAATATTAATAAGCAATTCCGCTGCCCGAAAAATGCGGGAGCAAAATGTCCTCAATTTCAGGTGAGGTGCTTGGTCACATGACATGGGGCTAATTGAACAATTTAGTTGCCCTTACAAATCTGCCATATTTGCATTTACATCTTGAGGTTGACCATTAAAAAGTTTGGAGATAATGTTCCTTTTCTTATCAAAAAGTTGTTTGAAAAATAAGGCTTGGCTGTTGTATTGCTTTCCTGTGAGTTGGCTAGAATACCATGTTCAGATCAACTAATCTAGTTCCTTCCATACAATGCAGTGTTGTGCAAAAAGGAAAATTGTCAGCAGTGTCCAAAAGAACTGCACTTGTTTTTCTAAATAGTCCTGGAGAGAGTTCCTTTGGAACAAAAGGGCAGATTTCTGAAGGGAAAACCATTGGAAATGGTGACCCCCCATAGTTTAACCCTCCAAATTCTGACCAATTAGTGACCAAAATTCTGACCAAATTCTCACCAAAATTCTGACCAAATTCTGACCAAAATTCTGATCAAATTTAGACCAAAATTCTGACCAAAATTCTGATCAAATTCCTTCCAAATTCTGACCCCCATAGTTTACCCTTCCAAATTCTTCCTGGCAAGAGATAGGACCCACATTTTGTGTCTAATAATTCTATGAGGGATTGATGTAGATGTTTCAGACTAAATGACCTGGATGAATGTCCACCTACCATCGGCAAGAATACCAAGCTCATGTCAAACATCACCATTAACATTACAGTTTCACTTTAATTCCTGTGGTTTCAATTAAGTTTCAATGTGGTTTCAATTTAATTATCTTGAAACTTTTTTCAAGGCAGCTGAAGCTGACTTCTTTAAGAAAGTATTATTTTCTTCCAAGATCTGCTGGAAGGTAGAATGCAACTGTTTGACCATTGGTCCATATTTATTGATGGTTGTCAACACCAACTTGGTGAACTTTAAATTACTTGCCAGGGCAAGAGACTGTGATTGTATCATGGCAACAAATTTCTCAAAAATGTCATTGTCCAGGTCCAGCTTCATGTCAATTAGTGTGGCAAATATTGAAATAATGTTATCATCCCAGATTAATGTTGATGGTGAATTGTCAAAAGTCGTCAGTGCTTTTTCTAAAAAATATCTTAAAACATCCCTTTCCAAAGTATCTTTCATCACTTTCAGCATCAGGTCACACAGAGGCCACTGCACTGGTTTTGACTCAAAAATTTTAATCATCACACCATCAACAAATGGTTTTGGATGTGCTTTTGCGAAGGCTACAACAGCTGCCACTAGGTTCCGTGATGCTGCTTTCTCCAAGGAATGCAATTTCAGTCCAAGACAATAATCAGCAAAGACAACTGTACATTGAAAGCTACACTCCATGTTTTGTGACAGAAACTGTTGGACCAGCATTATTGTGGCTGTTTCTGGAATTTTATCTATTTCTATGAATTGAAAAATCCTTTCAAGATCTTTTGGAATAGATTCTGAAAAATAGCTGACAAATTCCCCAAAGAGTTTTCCCTCAAATTCTTCATTGGATTTCAGGTATTCTTTGAACTGGATGACTTTATCTGGAATGCAGTTGCTTCCTGGTATGTCTTCCTCTGTAACTGCTGTTTCTGTAATTTCTGACTGGTCAGATATGTCAGGGGGGGCTGGCAATTCATACTTACGAGCATCAAGGGTTGTCTTTGGCAAGTCATCCAAAATTTCAATTACTTCTTTATTATCAACAAAATCTTTCATGGATTCAACATTTTGGTCAACATCCATTTCTTCTAGCATAACTGGTTGAATTTGTTTATTTGATTCAGTATCTATATTGTCATGCTTGGTGTCGCTGCTGCGTCTTTTGAGCCGAATATTACTAGCTAGTAAGGAATACCCAGGAAAGGTTACACTATTCAGGGTTGAGTATAACTGCTTCAATCTTGGGTCAGACGTTTTCATAAAAATTCCCCAGTCAGGAATCTCTGTCTCTTCGGCGTGACTTTCAAGAGGTTCAACGTTCTGGTCTTTCGACGTCCTGTTGGTGTTGGTGCACTTCCGGGTAGCCTTAAGGACTTCATGACCATCCTCCGTTTCTAAATTACGCTTTCGATTAACTTTCGATCGAAGAACTTCTGTCAAAACTTTCAGCCAGCTGGAGGAACTCCTCTGCGGTAACTTCAATAACATGTCCAGAAAGACTTCCAGGTCATCCTTTGGTATGCTTTCCGAATGGAAAACAATAAATGACAGCAAGTTTCTTTGTAAGTTCAACGTAAGACACGCAAACTTTGGCCAGAAGGTCAACTCCGCGTTGAACACTACCGGGAACCGCAATCTAAGGGATCGCAAGAGATCTGACCAGTGTGGAGAAATGTGTCCTTTCCGCGGTGAGTACGCTCTGTCTCGAAGCCATTCCGTGCCAAAGGGAACAGCTTGTGATTCTTTTACATTAAGAGCGGCGAACAAACCTCGCCATTCCTGTGGAAAGGAAGAAACAAGCTGTTGTAAACACTCTGCCTTAGGAAAGTCTACGGATGTGTCCATTTTCTGTGGTTAACTTCGGGAAAGTCTCGCGAGCAAAGCCCGCACGAACTATTACACGTTTCACTGGACCTGTAAGTTTTGGCGGGAAAATTTCTAAGTTGATTTAACTTTTGGTTAACGTTTTTGGCGGTGAAAGGGAATTTTTGAATAAGCATTTAACAAAATTAGAAATTATTTCGAGATATGAATAAATAGAATAAATATTTCTAATTTTGTTTACTTTCTAAAAAAGGTTGTTGCTGGAATTTTTATTAAACATATCGGGTAGTTTACTGTGTGCGTTGTTATTGTTTATTAAAAGCTATTTGTATAAAATATTTGCTATATAATAAAGCTATTGTATAAAATATTTGTATTTGTATAAAACAAATAGCGGTTAATAAAGTTTTCATGGTCCATGGAAGTAAACTAACGGGTTGCACGGTTAGGGTTGACATGAATCCGGATTGACTTTCGATCCGGATTGAAATGTGAAGTCAATCCGTGTTTACATGGGAAATAGGTTCAAGGATTGAAATTTACGCAAGAAATTTCAAATTTCAAGATGGCGGACATAAATATTATAGCAGCCCTTTTTTTTTCCTGTCGTTTCTGCTTTAATACAGCTAAACACGTGCATGAAACTAATGATTTATTGATTTTGCGAAGAATTGTCTTTAAAAAAAGAAAAGTAGCCATGTTAGCTATGATAGCGAACACGGTTGCAAGAAAACAAGACGACATATTATTGACGAGAAGACCAAAAATACGCATGCGTTGTTCGTCCTAGTCTCATTTTCCTAATCCCCGGTCGCACTTTTCATTCCAGAATGAATCTCGATTCGTGTTTACATGGGATCAAAACCAAATTTCAACTCAGATTGAAATCTCGGAGCGGAATGAAAATAGGATTGAACTCGATCCGGATCGAGTCGTAACTCATTCCGGATTCATGTAAACATGTAATAGGGTTTGTTTTGAAAGGGAATTAGTTCATTTGCGGATTGAAAGTCAATCCGGACTCATGTAAACAGCCCCTTAGGTAAACAGCAACATCCAAAGAGGAAAACAATCGGTAACAAGCGAAAGAGAAAATTAACCAAAACTGGCAAAAGCCATAAATCCGTTATAAACCTCGTCCGCAGGTAAAGTATTCGACAAATACTTTTAATTGACGGTCCCTACTCTCCGATAAGTCTTCATTATAAGTAAAAATTACAAATTCTACGATGAAATGTATTTTCTAAAACATTTCACGCTTGCTGAACAAGTGGTAACTACCATTACTTCTGAAGTCCATTAGTCTAAGAAGCAGGCGCTCTGGGTCCGGGTGTGTTTAAAAGAACGCTTGCAACTGTAATTTATCTTTTTACAATCATCACGTGATCATTACATGTCAAATAAAGACCAATAAAAGCGAACTTAATTAGATTACATGACCTATTTATTCATTCACGGGAGCAGACGTATTCAATCAACATTAGCGTGTTTGGTGGCACAGTGGTAGTGCACGTGTCTCTCACCTCTGTGACTAGCGTTCGATTCCAGCTCCGTGTAGCTTTCTGTTTAAAGTTACCTTGGTCGCATGTGAGGAGAGTATTGTCCAGTTTGAGTCTACCAAACATCGCAGGTTTTCTCCTGGTACTCCGGTTTCCTGCTGTAGTAACACTAAGGAATAGCCCTTTCTGGACCTCTAGGGAGAACAGCATAGTTTAGCTGATAGGGTTATCCAGTATAAATAACGGAACTTTTTGCTTGCAGGTGTTGAGATCAGTGGTTATTCCCAGTAAACAGCGCCACCATAGCAGGCGTCCTTTCAAAATTTTGCCTTTATATTCCAATAAAGAACAGACACTTGTTTTGTAAACTAGTCGCAAAACCATTGTCATTAACTGCATTATAGATTACTTAGTAGAAAGAAAAATTAACACAAGCTATTCACATCCGTAAAAATTCTGGTTGATTATACAGAAACGAGCGTAGGTGAATCTGGTAAAGAACTAATGTTTATTTAATCAGTTCTGTATCATGGTACATAGAAACTGATTAAGCTTTAATTCCTCTTGAATTTTCCTCGTGAATAATTTATTAGTTTTATAACTGCTACTTCTAAAACTCATCAACAATTCATGAGGAAAATTCAAAAGAAATTAAGGTTTAATCAATTTCTGTATACCCCGATACAGAACGGCCACTCATTTTGTAAATAGTACTTAGAAAACGAGGACGAGAGTTTTATCGGATATAAAGCATTAGGCGAAGCGAAATGTTTTAGGTCCGCTGAAACACGTACTACGAGAAAAGGTTTCCTAGAGGAAGATGATATACCGAGCAAGGCCACCCCGGGACAAATAGTTTTCCATGTAATGTCTTTTCCTTTATCAAGTTGTGAAAAATATACGGAACGCAGCTGTTAACTTTCTGAGGCATTTTGAATCAGGGAAAGCATTAGCTTTACTCAAAATACGACGCCAATATGACCACCATTTTAAAGACCTGTCGACCCACAATTATCATAACAATGATATAAAAGTAGAGTACTACGTTGGCAGTATTGAACAGCTCGCAGAAAACTAAAAGAGTTGGGAAACTGCCGAACTTAGGTGTAGAAAAACTGACGTTTCCAGCGAAGGGCCTTTGTCGCAGTAATACGTAAAATGAGAGACAAAAAAATTATAGAGAGAAAAAATCAAGTTACAAAAAGATGGCCAATAGGATTGCAAAGTCGATAACAAAGTAGTTAATGAGATGTAAATGATGGAAAGTCGTTTGCTATTTTAAAACGTCGATCAGTTAACCGAAAAGGGAAGGATCCGACAAAGGTCCCCAGAGAAATGGTAATAAAATGAAGGAGAACCCAAAGGAATAAAGAATACAAACCAATGTTTTTTGTCCGTCCTTGCAAGAAAAAAACATCAACTTTCGAAGAGGAAGATGGTATTAAAAATAAGCCGATACCTAAGTTTCTCGCGCTAAGTTTCTCGACTAGTTAATTGCACCAATGATAACCGTGGTGGCTAGCCGTTCATTAATATCCAAGCTGTAACGACATAAAAGCACCGACATTAATTGAAATTTTAAAGCACAAATCTCGGTTGTCGTGACATGGTATACCTAACTGTCAGACAGAACTCACAAAGTACGTCAGCTTACGGGAACTGAATATTTGTTGCCGAGCGCCAGCACTGTAATCTTGCACAACTGTGGATTTGCGTTCAGCGACCACAATGACTTCAAAACCAGGCCAATTTTGAGGCATCATCTGCTTGATCATCGCGTACGTGTTCAGCAATCAAATCGTAAAACAGCTGACAGATTAGCAGTGGTAAGTGTATTATTATTATTTTTCTGAAGGTTGGTTTCCATATACTTGTAAGACTATATGCACGCCGTGTCGTTCAAGGCGTTTTGGGTCGCCAAAAACCTTAGATTTTACGACGTGTTCGCACAAGAAGTAATGAAAACCAGCTCAACTGGCAAAAACGTTTTGAATTCTGAACACGATATATCAAAACCTTATGTGCCATTAAAAACGTTTCTGATCATGGTCTTTTTCGCTTTTGTTCTCGTGTAAACAGCGAAAACCTCGATACGTAAACAACCATGGCGAAAATTTATGAAAGGTTGATCTACTTGTTTGCTTCCAGCTTGTCCCTTCAGCAATAAGTAAATCGAAGAAATTTCCATTCCACGTGTTTCACTCATTAACTCCTTCACTGCCAGATTTTCCCTTTTACCGTTTAGGCCATTGTCCCGCTTAGGTCACTTGTTTACTCGACACCGTCACAAAAATGACATGTGAAGAACATAAATGGATTGTCATGACACCATACCACCAGTAAGGGCCGTTTACCCGACACCAGTTTCGATTCTATCTTCATCTCACGCGGTTTTATTTTTGTGCCGGTATCATGTTAACTGAAAGTCCAAACCGTAGAATTTGGTTACGTTTTCAAATCGCACCGGCATCTTGTAAACGGCGCAGTCTTGGTCGTACGAAATGTCGGTCCGATATTTGACAGGAACAAAGCTCAAGCTCGGTCGAAAAGTAGTGCATCTCACAAGCTTCCAACCCGATTCACATTGTTATGATAAATAAGTAAATAGATTATTCTCGAGCTTTTGTTAAATTGTAGTTTTTGGCATTTACAGGCTCCTTGCATATGAAGAACCTGCTATTTTTAATTACAGGCAGGAAGCAACAAAGACTTTAAGCATTTATCCTTGGTCTGAAGACGAGCCGAGAAGACAAGCCATAAGCTCAGAACCAATAAATGACATGGTGTGACCACAAACCTGTTTTATACTTATTAAATGCCACCATGCAAAACCTTAAGCTACATATTTAGCAAAGACTTTCCTTCCACGTTACAAGTTTACAACGACGATTTCGCTTGCTGGGCAACACGTTTGGTCATATATTATCGATGAAGGTGACATCGTTTCGATAAAAAAATGATGGAACTGAGGAGAACCAAGAGTAAATGGACCCTTTCTATTGTCGTTGTTGTAATCGTGATTTACCTCTGGTGGTCGCAGCTAAACCTCAAGTTGATACCCTACGAGGACAATTTAATCAATCTAGTTCCCGTAGCAAACGATAGAAAGTTAAGAGCTGAAGTTGACTGGTCGAAAATCGAGAAGAGAAAGCCGCCGCTCGCCAGCGAGATGCACGACAAATGGATTGTTGTAACCACAGTAGCCTATCCAACCGAACAGATAAAGAAACTGTCAAGGATTCCAGGATGGAAGCTCGTTGTTGTTGCTGACACAAAAACGCCAAAAAACTGGAAGTAAGTAAAAATGAATTTAGCTCCTTCAGGACTAAATCAGGGACCTTAGAACCTGGTTTGCCTTTGTCGTAAGAATCAAAAGGATAGGGGATTTTTTCTGATCCCCCTTATTCTGGGATTCTGGCAATTTTAGCAGCGTCTTTGACGGAATCCGATCAGATTGTATGAATCTTATGAATCTCAATCATTTCGATTCCAAAGGAGCATCCCAGATTGTAGCCGACCTTCGGGTATTTGAGGTATTAGTGGAATAAGGAATTTGTCTGTCTGGGACGGTCGGGAATGTTTGATGACTTTCTCGTTCTTTTCCAACCCAGACTTCGGCTAAAAATCAGGGACGCAAATGTCTCAGAACCGTCGGTGATTCTTACAGCGTAGAAAGTTAAAAGGTTGGTAGACTGCCGAACTTATGTTAGAAAATTTTATCGTTTCGAGCAGAGACCCTTCGTCAGAGAGAAATATTTTATATTGTTCTCCGTGATTCCTACAAGGGTGAACCAGACTCTCTATAGATCTGAACGTCAACTTCAATCACGATGTTCTTTGAACGAACAAATTCTTTATGCCAAAATGAATAATCTTTCTTTTGGGTTGTGTTTTTCAAAGGATGGCTAATGCGGGATTTCCAGTTAATTTGTACTTTGGTTTCGTTTGTTTTCGTCGAGCAGTCGAGTTTGAGTTTTACATCTTGAAACCTTTTGGAATTCTCCATAAGTCTTTCAATGAAACTTTTTGCCTTCTGTGTTCTGTAGCAAAGGCCCGCCACGTTTTCCCACAAAATTTCACTAATTCACTGGTAAACTAATCGCCTTTTACAGCCGACCCAGAAATTTCTCATTATTATCGTTGTTCTTGAAACAACGCCTCGTGGACCACTTTAAACTAAACTAACACGACGACGCTGATAAGTTAATAGCCAAAATGTTATCATCTAAAAGAATCCACGGCCCATTAGCGTCCCACTAGATATTTTATTTTGGTTTTTCAATCGACGAAAAGCTTCAAACTTTCCAAAAGCATTTGGTTATGGGGAATGGCTTGGCATAGAACTCAAGAAATAGCTTTTCCCGTTCTCTGAGTAAACGTCGTCTTGGACACGATAAATTGTTTTCAACTACGTCGTACGTATGCAAAACGGAGGTGGTGTTTTGGTTACTCTCAAGACAAAAACATTATCATCCTCTTTGTCTTAGATAAATAATTGCACTATGATGATTGAGATTGAATTCTACCCGAGACTACGGTCGCTTTAGAAGAACTTAGGTGCCTAGCATACATAAAATAAGCCACAGGTATCACACACGATATTTAGTCGTCGGTTTTCTAGTTCTATAAACTTCCTTATATCAATAAGGGTTAAAATTATTGCACTTTGGTTGGCTAATGAAGGAGGGTTTTTTTTCCTCATTTGAGGACAGTATTACTTGCGTTTGATTGGACGAAAACATTTGGAGGGAAATGTTTGTACCCAAACCGGAAATCAAAAATCTTGTCTTGCGTAGAGCATTCTTCATTTGTTGGTTGGCATGTCTTTCAGTCAAACTATCACTCAAGTTGACTGTATAGCAAATGCTATATCCAATCATCTTGAAATTCTTGAAATTATGGGAGATGTGAAAGTGGAATTCCGTGTAACCTTTTATTCATTCAATCTTTAATTTGTCTTAGGTGTAAAAACGTGGTATTCTTGAGTGTGGAAAAACAAAACCAGTCAGGCTATAAAACAGCTAAGTTCCTACCATTCCGGAGTTACTCCCGCAAAACTATCGGCTACCTCTACGCCATACAGCACGGCGCCAAGATAATTTACGAAACCGACGACGACAACTACCCGTACGATGGAAAAATCGAGTTCCACCAGAAAGACACGGGCAAGTTCCTTGTTTATAAAAGCGACAACGCCTTGATAAACCCGTATGAACATTTCGGTCAAAGTACCATATGGCCCAGGGGGTATCCCCTAGAAAACATAGCTGACCCTCCGCAACACACCTTTGTACGATGCATAGATGTCCGACCGTTGATCCAACAAGGCGTGGTTAACGGTGACCCGGATGTGGATGCAGTATTCCGTCTGACGAGGAAAGACAAAGGAGTTAAACTGGACGTGAAGTTCGACTCGAAGGCGCCGCCGGTTTTAATACCTCCGGGAAGTTACGCCCCATTTAATTCTCAGAACACTTTATTTCTGTACGATGCATTTTGGGGCCTGATGATGCCGCCTGGTCCGACAATGAGAGTTACCGACATTTGGCGAGCTTATTACGACAAGCGACTGCTGGATGATATTGACGGTTATTTGGCTTTCTTCGGCCCGAATGCTTATCAGGAGAGAAACTTTCATAGTTACCTTGCTGACTTTATCGACGAAAAAGCGCTTTATCACGACGCTGGCCGCTTTGTTTCGTTCTTGAGGAAATGGAGCTCGACCAAAACGAATTTCTTTAACCGTATCCTGGAACTAACTGTTGATCTGGTTCACGAAGGTATCCTTCAGCCCATCGACGCGATTGTCATGGAAGCGTGGCTTACTGATCTTTATAGTTTGGGGTACGCCATGCCATCGTTGAAAAAAACTACCAAACCGTGTTCACAAGTAATTGAAGGCCCAGCAGTCAAAATTTATGGAGAGAAGCCGTCTTCCTACATCGGCTTGGGCAAAAGACTCAAGAACATACTAGTTCTGTAATGTCATCAAGAACAAAAGTACGATTAGTTTACGGCTGATTTCAAGGTGTGATTTTTGGATGCGACTGAGGTGCACAACAAAATTGTCTTCAAAGTAACGCAAGGTGAAACTGGAGCCCTTTTTTCATGATAGTAACCACTGACTGAAGATTTATTCTTGGTTTAGAAAAAGACCGAGGGTTCGTAACCTCGGAAAAACGATTTGTGGGCCGTGAACGGTAATCGAACTCGCAACCTTCTGATGTGCACAAATGATGTGTTTAAAGGAGATAGTTTTTAACCCTTCACCAGGCAGATTTTCAAGAGGTCTCCCTCTGACAAGTAAAATTGTCTGGCGTTAGCCAGAGTAAAATTAGTAAGTTGCCAAAGGGCAACAGTGCTGAGTAAAGGGTTAACATTCAGGATAAAAGGCTCTTGCCGCTTGTTTGGAAGAGTTACTGGGAAAGTCCTCCGGGTATTTCATCAAACATACAAGTAGTATCCAGAAAATGAGTAGCCGTTCTGCATTAGAATAAACAAACACAAGGCAAAGCCCAGTTGCTTTACATCCCGAAACAGAACAAATACGAATCTTGTAAATTACTTCTAAAACTTGTTCTAAGTCATCTTTGGAAGACTGTAAGGGTTTGGGTAACCTCTAGGGGTAGATATTTTGAGTGGTGGTAGGGCACAACAGAAGAAAAACCACCAACGGTGAAAGGCCACAAGACAGGGAAGAAAACCGTACTCAATCACCGGTGTTTAAATCCTTTATTAGACGATTTAAACGATTACTACGAGTTAAACGGGAATCTGAAATATGCACTGATATGTTGAGAAAATTATTCAACGCAACAGTTGAAACAACAGTTGTTGGCTCTTTATGATATAAATAGTAACTATGATTCCGACAAACTACCACATTCGCTTCAGATCCTGAGAGGACTCACGAAAATAAGTTACCGCTGATTTAGCCTTACTATTTCCATATCAATATATGTTGATCTACAGTGGGGGAATAATGAAAGAAAGTCTTTGAAAACCACGTTTGAATCAATTCTCCTATTCCTCACTCAACTAGAAGATTGTAGTCTCCTTTAAATTAGGCGATAACTTATGTGCAAAAGAACGTTCTATTCGATTCCTAATAAACAAGTTTTTTTTTCGTCGTCTGCAAAACATTAATAACCTTCATAGGCTTGTTGTTCGTTAGGATAAGTCTTGATATTTATGTGTGAGCGTCATTGTATGGTAATTTAAAAAAAAATTCGGGAAAGAAGGGATATTTTTGTAAGCGAAAAGATTCTTTAGTCCTCCATGCCTTGACTGGAGGTTTGGGTATCTACGAAAGGTACCTTTCCACCAGTATAGGTTCCTTTCCATCTCTACTGAGTTGTTGGTGTTTTTTTCAGGGTTATAAGTTTTCATCTACTTTTTAAAGCAAGGAGGCAAGGTACCAGTCTCGCCAGCAAAATTCTCGTCCAACATTTTTACCATGCTCTCTCCCGGTTGTCACCAGGCTCCATTCGTTTCGGCGCTCGGTCGTATTCCTGTTCCATTGAACGCTTTCTACCTCTGCTCTCAGCATCCATACCTGCTAGTCCCTGGTGGTTGCCCATTCCGACATGGGGATCTTGACCTGGGACAGGCCGAGGAGCTACTATGCTCATCAGAGGTTTGATGTTACCTTGCTCCCCAGATTTCGGCGGACCTTCGCGGCGTTCGAATCGTTCTGCAGTTCCCTGCTCAAATGTCTGATTAAGGTCCGATCTTTCATGAGGGGTACGGTCACGTGAACTTCTGTCAAAGTTCGGTCGATCTGGAGGACCATCTGGACGCGCCCTTTCATTCATGGGGTGTTGGTCACGTGGTGGTGGGTAATTGTGACGTTCGTGCGGACGACCGAGAGGCTGTCTTTGACTTCCTCCTTCGAATGGTCTGGCATCACGAGGTGGTCCACGATCATTTGGTCTGTCACGAATCTGTCGTTCATCTGGGCGACCCATTTCTGGTCTGTTACGAAATACTGGATCATCTGGACAGCCTACATCTGACCGTTCAAGAGGCGGACGGTCTCCTGAGCGTGGAATGTCTGGCCTTCCGTGTAATGGTCGGTCTCCAGGACGAGCCATATCGGATCTATCATGTAAGGGACGGTCTCCAGGACGAGACATATCCGGTCTATCATGTAAAGGACGATCTGTAAGACGAGTCATATCGGATCTATCATGCAGTGGACGATCTCCACGACGCACAATATCAGGTCTATCGCGCGGTGGACGGTCTCCAGAATAACCTCTATCTGGCCGATCATGGAATGGACGATCTCCAGCACGAGTCATATCCAGCCTATCGTGTAACGGACGGTCTCCAGGGCGGGTCATATCCGGTCTATCATGTAGCGGATGGTCTCCAGGATGGGCTATATCCGGTCTATCATGAAATGGACGGTCTCCAGGATGAGCCATATCCGGTCGGTCGTGAGACGGCTGGTCTCCAAAGCGACCCATATCCTTTCTTTCGTGTAGTGGACGTTCTCCAGGACGGCCTCTATCTGATCTATCATGTAACGGACTGTCCCCTGAACGGGCAATATCTGGTCTGTCAAAGCGTGGTTCAAATCCTGGTCCATTACGAGGATTAGAGTTTTGACGCCCAAACGAGGAGGCCTGAGCAGACCGGTCGGATACTTGTCCAGGCATCCTGGAGTCTGGTCCTTCAAGACGAAGTTTCGCTTCGCGAGCCTGCTCGCCGTCTTCAAACGAGTTTCTATGAAACGGGTCTCCATGATTCTCACCAGGTCCCTGACGGTTCCGAAATCTGTGCCCAAACTCTCTTGCGTGAGTCTCGTAATCCCCAAGGATCCCTGGTGCTGTGGGATCCGAGGGCCGACGTTCTGGTCTTGTACGGCTGTTGGCTGATCTTGGAGGACTGACCCTCGCCGAGTCGTTGCCTCTCATCATGAACCTATCCCGAGATCCTTGCTCGGAGTTTTGTTCCTGTGGAACAGGAGGCCCTCGTTGGTCTTTCTCATTGCTAATATTCTCGTGGTCCCTTAACGCCTGATCTGGATGTCTCAATTCTGGTCGCGGTGGGCCAAACCTTGGAGCTCTGGGTCCAAGTTCACGCGAATGATCATTCATCGCACGAGGCCCAAAGTTTCGTCCTTCATGAGGACCACCAGGTGGGCCAGGGAGACGCATGAACTGGTTCGGAGGGAATGGACCCGAGGGTCTAAAGTTCATACTCGGATCTCGGTCACCGGGCCCAACTCTCGGAAAGAAGTCAAGACCTGGCCTTGGACCAGGGTTAAATTTCGCGCGATTACCCGGCGGTATAAATGGTGGACGCAGCTGAGGCCTGAGCTGGGCCTGATTGTGTGGCACGCTTTCGTTTCTATCGAAGCCTGAAACAAAATAAATGAAAGTTAGTGGAGTTAGTAACGCTTACAAACCGTCAACTTCTTTTCTTTTGTCCATGATTTTTCATTAGTCTTTTTAACACACCTGGCCGTGGAGGTCTGGCGTCTGACCGAGGGGGGCCAGGAAGCACATCACGTGGTGGATTTTTGGCATTGTCCATGTTACGAATGACTAAGAAAAAAATCAAGGGAAGACTTAGTGATGAGTTTTATGGCCTTACATTGATGGCAGTGCGATAGCCTTAACATTGACTTAAAAACGATTGTTTCACAATAGTTTCTTGAACAGAAAATACCGAGGGTTCGTGTGAAGGTGCTACACTGGAGTGAACATGAGCTGATAATGAAATGATCGAAGTATCTCACCGGTGATCAGAAGGTAATTGATGCGATTCCTGTCAGGAGCTCAGAAAACTTTTCTGAGTTAATAAGCTTGAGGAGCAAGCGCAATTTCAATCTACACACACCAAGCTACCAAATGCTACACAGCATCTGACAATATGCTTTAACTTTATTAAGTTAATCAGGAAACTAGTTTTAGCTATTATCTTCGAAATAAGGAAACTCGAATCTAAAATGTCCCTCACAATTGTCAAGCTTCGGACGTGTAAAATCCCGCAGTACCGAACAGCTTTAATTCATCCTTTTTTTTTCAAATTTTCTGCCCTGAAACATCTTTCACATGTATGACATTCAACATTGCAAGTAATATTAAGCAACTTTTGGACCGGCCAACAAAGCATTCTCTCTCAAGGGTAAAACATTAGTGGGACAAATTCTTTCTCCCGACAAAACATTGCACATTTTCTCCCTAAGAAAATCGTGCTTTTTGCTAGCGAAATCGCGGCCAGGTAGTAGGCAATCGATCCAGGTGATCTGGAAATACGAAAGTGGACTGGGACTAGTTATCAAATAGAAATCCATTTCCAATTTAGGTTATTTAATATCTCATGAACTATACCAGATTCTGTTCTTAAATTCACAATGGAAATACCTTTCCATTTACTGAATACTGACACAAAGTTTCAAACAGTTTCACAAAAAAAAACACAGAATGCCACAACAGATTAAAGATATGAAACTGGATTTTTGTGCTGCTAGTCCCAGGCCTTTTGCTTGCGCTCAGATCACCTGGATGTTTAGAGCTCGTAAATCGGGGGAAAAAACCCCCGAAAAAAACAAGAATTCGATTAGCGTTCTCCCAATCGTCAAAATTTCTATTTTTATTTTATTATTATTATTTTATTTTATTTCTATTTTTTACCACTTACGGACGGGGGCAAAGCCAGGATTTCTAAAAGGGGGGTACTGCTGTGAAATAACAAGCTCCCTGCGAGAAAGCAAATCCACTATGAGAGTTTACGGTCACGCTTTCCAGCAAATTTTAAAATTATAAATTATTACATTACAATTCCGATCATTCTCGCGATCACATTACGCATAGGAACGACACAAAAACATAACAAAAAAGTTTAAAAACATTACGAAAACCACGTGGTTATCAATGTTAAGAGGCACCTGCCCCCCGGCTGCACCCCTGCTTAAGGAAATCCCTGGCCTGATGAGACTCTGGGTGAAAGCTTACAGTTCACAAATTTACTCGGTGTTTCAACGTATTAAATTTCCAACAAAAAGCTCTTACCATCATTTTCAGGCCCTCTCGCCAGCCCTGGAGCTAGTGCCTTGGGTACACCAAGCCCTGGGATAGTTTCCACTCCAGAGGAAAAGTTTCCCACTACACCAGGGCGGCCACCGGGATTAAAAGACACGGTGGGTGCGGACGATGAAGAGGAGGGAGGTGGAACGTCTGATGAATTTACTGACTGGGCAACAGTTAACGAAAGGTGAGCGTCTAAAAGAAATGAGGGGTTCTTAATACCAAGATAGCAAGGAAAACCTTACAAACCAGAATAAGACTTGGCTTAAATATTCATGTCACATGAAACAGCAGGAGATTTAAAGGTTTTAAGATGTTTTCCATAGCTATGCTGCAGTTGCTTGTATATAGGACGTTCATTTCAGCTGGTAACTTATTTAAGTCAGGTATTCTTGAGGAATGCTCAAGATATTGCATGGGTGACGTGATATTCCTTTCCTTCACTTCCCTTCCTTCTCATTCCTTCCCTTCCATTCTTTTCTTTCCTTCCTTTTCCTTCTTTCCTTTTCCTTCTTTTTCTTTTCCTTCCTTTCCATTCCTTCTCATTCCTTTTTTTTCCATTCCTTTTCATTCTTTTCCTTTCCTTCCTTCCATTCCGTCCTTTTCATTCCTTTTCACTCTTTTCCTTTCCTTCCATTCCTTTTCATTCTTTTTCTTTCCTTCCTTTTCATTCCTTTTCACTCTTTTCCTTTCATTCCTTTTCACTCTTTTCCTTTCCTTTCATTCCTTTCCTTCTTTTCCTTTCCTCCCTTCCTTTCAATTCCTTCCATTCCTTTCCTTCCTTTTCATTCCTTTCCTTCCTTTCCATTCCTTCTCATTCCTTTTCTTCCTTCCTTTCCATTTCTTCCATTCCTTTCCTTCCTTTGCATTCTTTTCCTTTCCTTCCATTCCTTCCTTTCTTTCCTTTCCTTCCTTTCCATTCCTTCTTATTCCTTTCCTTTCTTCCTTTCCATTCCTTCCTTTTCATTCTTTTCCTTTCCTTCTTTTCCTTTCCTACCTTCCTTTCGTTTCTTTTCCTTTCCTTTTCCTTCTTTCTCTTTCCTTCCCCTCCTTTCCTTTTCATTCCTTTTCTTTCCTTCCTTTCCCTTTCGTTTCTTTCCTTCCTTTCCCTTTCTGTCCATTCTTTTCTCCTTTCTCTCCTCTTATTCCCGTTCCATCTCCTTCCCTTCCCTTTCCTACCATCCCATTTCGCTCTTTAAAATTACCACCTCCCCTACTTCCCTATAATTATTAACTTTATACTTCATGTTTAATGGCGTGTACAGCTCTTACCTTTTCCGGAATCTCCGTACAAGTCGATGTCCTCGTCAGTGTCATTGGACTGGGGTAACACTACATTGCCAGCCGTGACTGGAAGATCCATGCCGGGAATAATGGCATTTGAATCAAAAGCTGCAAGTCCAGGAAGCAATGAGCTGCTTGCCCCTTCCTCACCTGAATAAAACAAAGGCATCTTTCACTATGATAATTAACTATGCCGAGCACTCAGCCAGAGCCAGCACTCAATATATTAATGTAAGATCAATAGCTGAGCTGACGTAAAGCGAATGAATTCGCAGGTAAAAATCCCAATGTAAGAATCATCATTTTAAGTAACAGATAAAGCATAAGCAGCCGAGATGTAGCTGATTTACAAGGCGAGCCGCAAGCGAGTCGTAGTAAATCAGATACAGCTCGGATACGAATGCTTTATCTTACTTATCAAACGGACGCGTCTAAATAGCCATGTTTTCAAATTATTTTTGAAGTTGAAGTGATTTTAGCTCTGTAAATTGAGAAAAAAGTTTATATAAATCATGACGATGCTGTATCCGATTTACATGAATGAATTATTAATGAGTTGGAATATGCTACATCACTCAATTCATGCTTCGTTTTTTCTAGTACCCGTACAGGCAGAAATCTATCACTATTAGAGGAGCACCATCACCTTAACTAGTCGCAGCATCATCATCATCACCATTACTAGTAATTTCTAACTTTACCGAGAACGTTTCTAGTAAGTAATATCATGGCACGGGCGAAATTAGAAATTTAACGTTCCTGAAAGTCATTATTCAATTCTGGAGCATTGGATAATGCACTGTCAGAGTTTTGATTGGCTCGGCGGACGTTGGGTATAAGACATTATACCGCGCTTTACAATTCGAACAGAAGTTTAAATATCTTCCGGTCGTTTTTTTCAAATAAAATTAGCAAAATATAGCGATATTTTGGGGAGTTTTTTAACGAAACAGTTATTTCAGTTGTGCTTGTTGGATACGAGATGATTATGGTCATCCCGGCCCAAGCGCCTCGTTAGTATCCAACTCGTCCTCTTGGAATAATTGTTAAATACTTTACAAACTTACTGTATTCTCCATCTTCTTGCTGACAGATATCTAAATTGTATCTATCGCGCATCGCATCCCCTGGTCGATTTCTTGTCCAGAATTTACTATAACAAAAGTTACCCACAAAGTTAAAGAAAAAACGACATCTATAATTTATATACGAAAAACAAAAGAACTCAATCAATCGAATCTTGTGACTGGAATCATTTTGAGTCTGAAATTCACTTGGTAAGATGCTGAAGTGTGGTGATAATATTTCGACTTTACTATAAAAACTTCGTCAGGTCAACTAAATTTAAAGTGTCTTTGCTACTTCCTAGTGTCTTCACCAAGGGCGACCGTTCTGAGTATTAGGTCCCTATTTATATCCTTAAAGAACCACGAATAACATCATCTATTAACGACATCCAAATAGGCGTCCAGCAATACACCACAAAAGACAACAGACCATAGTGTGGATACGCTGCGTCATGCACGGAACCTCTGTAAACTTCGTTAGAAATTTTTCAAGCCAGAAAAGCGCCAAACACTGCACGATTGTGGTTAGATGTTCCACTCTGGGCTACCCTCACCAACCCTCAAAAGCCTTGGTACGCTAGCGGTACGTTTCCTCATGACCAGTTACCTGGAATGGTCATTTGATCCAGAACATAGAATATGTCCAACAGGGTGCCATGCCAGACTCCAGACGATCCCTTCGTGGGCTTTCTCCATTGCCCCAGCCTTTTCATCAACACTGTGAAAAGA
>JBAHVQ010000142.1:571356-589262 GCA_036872915.1 Nanipora kamurai
ATACATATATATATATATATATATATATATATATATATATATATATATATATATATATACACATATATATATATATATCGGTATGTACAGATAGGTGAAGGGGCAGTGCCCCAAAAAACATATTAGATTGATTAAGCTTTTCTTTTGATTAAAAATATGCATGAATGTATATCTATATGTATATATACACACACTCACTAATGTACATTTTTCTTGATATGTATGTACAGAAAACATACATGCAGACACATACATAGGGATGCATTTATATTATTTATTCTACTCCTGAAGTATACAAATAATTATTGCAAAGAACATTAGATAACAGCTCACCACAACACAGAATATTGGACAGCGAAGTTTATTAGTTGATGTCCTCACAAACTTAGTAGTAACAGCATTCATGGGGTTCTTTATGTAGCCAGCCGGAGGTACCACCTGGAACAGAAAAATAGGCAATATTCTACTTCATCCTTGCGCTATTCCTGTCAGGGATTGCCTTTAGCATTTTTTATGAATTATCCCAGGTTATTTTATGACACAGTTGAATGTACCCTGACAAGCCTAGTGTTTGAACTAAAGGGTGGACAATTATGCCATCCAAAGTCAAATCTTCTGGGACTGGCTGCATGAATTGGCCAAGCTACAGTGTTGCCTTGATAATGACAGCAACCCATTAATTTTTGTGGTTTAGACTAAGGATATATTAACATTTCACTGAGAAACATGCAATTCATTATTATCATACAAAGCCAAACAGTTTCATGTCAAAGGCAGCAAAAGAACCAACAACAACCTTTCCCAAGAACACCCTTTTCCTCCTAGTCTTTCTTGTGCAGTCAGTTATGCACTTCAGGCAAAAAACCTTGAACCAGTCACTTTGAATACAACATTTTCACTACTACATGTACGTTCAACAAAATGAGAGTCAAGTATTACGATCTGTTGCTTGGAAACACTGGGCTGTAAGTTTCTATAGGGGATTTAACTTCGAAAAGTTGGCATAAGTTTGTCTTTACATGGATAGAATAACCTAACTATGATTTTGATTGACTATACAGTATTTCAAACTCCATGTACATCTTAGATGGCCACAATACATGGTAGCATTGGATACAAAATTGCGTTGCCACATTTTCAATCAGCAATTCACAGACTTAAAATTAAAAAAGCATATAGCAAATTATTAGATTAAAGTTATTACCCAGATTTGCTGCACAAATTTCTCATTTTCACTCTCTAGTTTGAAAGCAGCCCCTCCCCAGTCACAATAAATCTACTTTATTGGTATTTTTGCTTTTCATTTACTGAGGTAACACCATGACATAAATTTAATTACATCAATGTTGTAAATTTCCTGTGGTTGTATTGCAAACTGGTTTCTTGAACTCTTGAACCATTTTCTTGCCTGCAAAAGAAAAATAAAAAGATTAGTTGATAGCTAAAACCAACAGTCCTCTAACTATTAACCACTATTCATTTGAACTTAGGTCAATTTGAATTTCAGTTCATTTACTGCAATACTGGTTGTGTTGGGGAAAATCTGTGACAAATTTATATTAGTATGACAGCAAGAAATCAAAAACAGAATTAAAACAAGTTTACAACAACAATGTTGATGACAACAAACAATGAGAACAACAATGACAACAACAGCAATGACAACAACAGTAATGACAATGACAGCGATGACAACAATGACAACAATGACACAGCAGCAACAGCAACATCCACAACAACAACAACAACAACAACAACAACAGTAATAACAATGACACCAGTAACGTCAGCAACAACAATGTCAACAACCATAATGACAACAACAATGACAACAAAAGTTATAACTTGGGATAGGAAAAGTTTTTAAACCCTCAAACCCTTAGGCCAGACTTATTTGTTGGATTATCAATTTACTCATCAATCTTCGTGGGAGCGAGAGCAAAAAAACAAATCCCCCCCCAAAACCAACTTTGTACTAATATCTATCTAGAATCAAATCACTGTCATGCTACATGGGTGGGCATCTGGGCCATGTACCAACAATTTTGTCATTAAATTAACCAATTAAGGGGCAAGGGTGCACTCTAGTATTTTACAGAGTCTATCACAAGACAATTTTACTTGTCGCAGGAATAAACATTAGTGTTAAAGGGTTAACTAAATTGCTAAAGAAAATAATTCTACAGCTTAAACCTGGAATTCTGCATCAAAACTTGATAAACCAGTTTCAGTAGCTACAGTCAGTGACAAAAGTGTTCGGGCACTTGTTTTTCAGCAGTGAAATTTTCCTTTTTTGAATCCCCCATCCCTTTGTTCAGTGTTGGTCACTATGCAGACACATTGTTTGTGTGACTCTGCTGTCCCGGCGTGCATTTGTTTTTGCATATTTGCATTTGTTCGTACGTGCGTAACTTGGCGCGTGAGCATGTAGGAGTAGGTTGATTTGTTAATGAGTGATTATGCAAGTGAGGCAGTGCTGGCATCTGTGTGTATGTGGTTATGAACCCACGTGAAAATTTGAATAAGAAAATTTTTTCCCCCATTTTTCTCCCAACTGGGGTGCTTTTGATTAAAATAGCTCAGAAGTAACAATGAATAAATTAAATCTGTAACTTTCTTCTGTTCTTTTAAAAATGAGAACAGTTAATTTGGAAGTGATTAAAAATTAAAAATCTAACAGCAAACCATGCTCTCAAAGCGTTATGTAGCATTGGTATTAACACTGTTTAACTTGTTGTGCAATAAGGGTGCACTTTAGTGTTTTACTTTAATGCCAGACAATTTTACTCACCACAGGGGCTAACCCTGGGCACTAAAGGGTACGGTAAAAATAAGTTTGGGGACGACATTGAACACAAGTGTTCAGTACAATCTTCCAAGACTGATAGGGAAACTCTACAGAATATATGTCAGTTCTTTTAAACTTTTACCAGCCATGGACACCCTCTTGTACTTTACTCAAATAATGCCAGATTGTTTGGCTGTCAGAGGGTTAACTGCACAATGGTAGTATGCCATTGTTTTCTAGTCCCAAAGGGTCAACTAAAATTCTTAGAGTATAAAGTGGTAGGTTTTGGCATAACTTCAGAGTGGGATATGTATTATATACACTCAGGCTAAAAATAAAACTAAGCAATCATTAAATCCTTTAGTGCAAAAAAGAAATGCTAAGAAAACAAGGAAAAATTCTGCCACACCAGTCATACATGCTAAAATGGGCTTTTCTGGTTCAAAATGCTTGGTATTAGATTCAAACAGGTGGCATTGAAAAAATGTAAAAGCAGGACAAGGGCACAGCAGTCTGGCATACAAGACATTGAGATTTAATGAGTTAAACAAATACTAAATTTTTCCTGCACCAGTTTGGTAAATCTCACTTAAAAATACCTTGACTCCGAGTTTGTCTGTATTTTTGAGGTTTTTAAAGAACAACGCAACGTTGGGGGGTAGAGACAGTACCTAAATTGGTCAGGTAGACTTAGATAGGATCCCCCAACAACAAATCTCCAGCTCCCTCTGTTTCTCCTTACCAGCCCTAGCATAAATATATACTGAAGACTAATGAAATACGTTAAAGCATGCACGAACTCTATTTTATAAATCACGTACCTCCAGAAGTCGAATCACAGACGAATTATAATCAACTGTTCTACGTTGTACGGCTTTTCTCATGCGTTTTCCATCGTAAGTCAATCCCGTTGTAGGATTTGCCGACACTTGACGGTTGAAAGTTTTATTCTGCAAATGTTCTGGAGCTTGAAAATGTGTAGCAGTGTTTGTTGATGGCTGAATGTTAACAACGTTGGTCGCAGCGTTCGAAGTTGAAGTTCCATCTACCGCCAAATTGCTTTCTGAGGTGGCTGGTTTCGCGATGAATTTGTACTGCGAAGTTGGCTCGATGTACATCATATTTAAAAAAAATTCTACCCGTCGATGTCTTTAAAATTCATAAGTGCTGCCCAGAATTGAGCGAAGTCCTCAGAAACTGGTTAAAAAGTTTGAAGTATCATGCAACCTCTCAACTCGAGAGACACATTCCGCCATTTTTCGATATAGCGTGGTTAATATCACGTGACAAGCTATCTGCGCATCCCTTTTAGATCTGTTTTGTGAATTTCTCGCGAGACTTGAATAAAATTTTGCATCCCATTGGTTGGCATTGTACTGTGCGGGACTAACTTCTTGAACTCGCGAGAAATATTGTAGCTTTGTGTCCTGTACTTTGGCCTTGGCGGTTTGAGCTTGTCAATTTCTGTTTTATTATTGTAGATTGGAGAGACTTCCTTATTACTTGGGGCTACACACAAACGTTGCTTAAATGAATGTATTTAAACTGCTTTTGTTGGTGTTGATTGGAATTCCGCTTTTGAAAACGGTCGTTTTCAAGTTTATTTTGGGACTAACTTCAATGTTTTTGTTGCTGACATTCTCAATTCACTATGGTTTATCATTCACCCTTGGACTGTCAATTTTCTTTTATGGGTTTGTTACCATTACGATCCTGGGTGGAGTTTTTTATGCGTTTGACAGAGCAAAGGAATCCAGCTTGCAAAATAAGAATTGGATGTGGACAACAACGTACGTTCGCGTATTTTGTTAAAAAAATCAAGAAATATGACAGGATGGTGATCTGTACTTGGTACTTTCTTTGAAGTTTCAAAAGCGGATGGGAATTCGTGCGAAGCATTGCGCAATGTTACAACGAGCGGAAATCAAAGGAAATCCAAAGCAGTTACTGGGCAAAAGTGGAGCGTGGTACTGAATTGTTCATATGCTCTTGCACTTTGGGGTGTAATTAAGAAAAGACCTCTGCTGATTTCAACGAGATTTTATAAATTAATTTTATGTGGTGAAATTTAAAATGATTGTGGAACTAATGGTTTGACTTTGTTCGATGCATGTTCAGACTTCAACAGATTTTCAAAAGGATTTTGAATAGACAAATTGTATAATTTATACAATCATGTAATATCTTATAAGAAATCTGTGAGCAACGAGGTTAATTTGCACTGTAATCTTATTCAAATAATCCAGTTTATTTACACAAAGTAGACTATTTTGAACCAACCTGATTTAAGTAGGGAATCCTAAACTGAGTAATGCAGTTGACTGAAATGAATGTACAATATGTTCTGAGTCATTGTTCATTTCTCTTAACTTATTCAACCACCAGTTTAGCCACATAAGTTTGCTATAAACAAATTCAAACCCTATGGTATGGATGAAAAAGTAATACCCAGGCTCAGTTCATGTAACAACTTCAGCCACAAATCAATCCAGTGCTGCTCGTAATCCATCTCTGTGGCATTTTTGCGCAAATTCAGCAAAAGCCTGGAAAAGAAATGAAAATTAATGTTAAATTTATTGATGAAAAATTGTTTCCTAATCAAAATTTCCTAAGTGCCTTAGCTCAATTTTCATAAAATAGCATTGATTATGATAGTCTGTATCAGTAAATATTGTTATAAATTACTGCAATGTGTTGTTGGACCGACACTGTTAGATATCATTTTAATACCACGAGTACTGTCAAATCTTTTGAAGTTCCCAGTCTTGAAATGGTTAATTGCTTGTGTAAAATCTAATGCACAATAAATTAGTACAAATGATATATCTGTAGATGCTTGTCAGGTTATTGGACTGATAAAAATGAAAAAGGTTTGTGGGTTCAGTCCTTATCTGGGGCACAGAAATTATAATCCTGAATAAATGACTTTGACTAACATTATTGTCTATAATAATCATCAAGCTTCTACATGAGCAACATTTGTGTGTAATATTCAGGTTGTTCATTTACATTATACCAGTAATCAAAGCTATTGCATAGGCAGCACATGTTAAACAAACACCTTAGCTCACAGCAAAAAGTTAAGTGGTTGGCATGCTACCAAACATATGTTGAAAAGTTCTAACATTTTGAAGGAAGGCCTTTTGACGGCAATACCCTACATGTATTATTTTGACTTTGTCTTGTGCTCAGAAATCATTTTCCTGATGACCACTGATGTCTAGTGAGGATTTTTGAAGTCTCCAAAGTCTAAGTGAGAAGTGAGTATTTCTAAGGTCTCGATAAAACAGTTCTTTGAACATTGTTGAACTCACCTTGAATGTCCGTGGTTCATGTATTGCTATTTCAGACAACATCTTTCTGTTTAATTGGATGTTATTCTACAGGGAAAAAAGTCCAATATTGTTACATAATACAACTAAATCAGCTCTTGTTACATAGGTAATAATTTCAATAATATTTCACACAGGATAAATAATTATTTTTGTTCTCTACATCACATTGGGAATTGGACTATGGCACTACCCATCTCAGATAAGGATACAAGATATCAAGTATATCACAGTTAATTACCCTTGTCAGTTGATTCATGAAGATGCTATATGGAACATGATGTTCTCTCGAGGCAATATTGATACGAGTAATCCACATCTAAAAAAATAAAGTTTTGTCTCATTTGGCATATTCCAGAGATTCCAAAAATTTTTACATATCAGCCAAAATATTAGCCCTCCCTGTTTTAAGTGTCCCACTCAATCTCAAATGATCAAATTGATTCAATTCAGTTTTAGATGACAATAGCCAACTGACTTCATTCTGTCAGACCTGGCCTTGGGGGTTGCTTCTATTTGCTAAGTGCTATAATTCTAAAATTAACACCTTTTGTCCAGCTGGGCTTCAAGGATACCAAAAGTAAGTTATTATGTAGTCCCCTGTAAACAGGGACACAAAAAGTTAAACACCAAAACAAAAGTTGTTAATGAAGATGACCCCAAGAGCCTAGCCCCTGTGATTTGTTTGGCTTATAATTTACCCTTTAAAAGTGAAACATAAAGGTGTTTTTATTTATACTGGATAATCCTATCAGAAACTTTAGCTGTTCTCCCTAAAGGTCTGCCCCACATAGGTCTAGTATTACTAAAAAAGGAAGCGACAGTTCCATTTCTAGATAAACTATTTAATGATTTTACAAACTATTTAATTCCATTTAATCTGTCCCACTCTGTTCATGAGAACATCAAATCTCTTCCAGGTTATATCTTTTGTTTACCACAGTTAGAAGTGCATGTCAAATAAACACCAGAAGTGCTGTCTGATTAAAGTCCCTTAGGCTGGAAAATAGCAAAGAATCTGATGCAACTGTGAACTAGAAGTGTCTAGTTTGCAGGCAGCCAATGGTGGATGTTTTTGTCAGGAATCTCCACCAACAGTAATTAATCACCTTGAAAGTCATGGATAGTTGGCATCTAAGAAGACATGCCACCTATCAGACCTTTTAGGTTTATCCATTAACAAATTTATCTTGTTTCATTCACAGCTTTCTCTACATAGTTGGGTCCCATTTAGTTGGCATGAAGATTCCCCCAGATTTTTGATAATAATATCATGTAGAGACTATTATTACAACATGAATATATTTTCTACAGGACAATATTATTCATTATAAGGGGGATCTACAAGCACATGGCTAAGTCCTTTTACTTTGGTATATAAAATAAACACGTCTATACCTTTCGCATATCACGTTTCTTCACCTTTCTGCCAACATATTGCCTTTGTAAATTCTTCTGCACAAACCTCACAGCCAAACTATAACAATTTTTCGACCGTCCCTGGGCGCCAAAATTCTGAAAACAAAACAATGAGCGGGTCAGACTTTGCGAGAAAAACATACAGCGAAGCCTTGAAATTAATATAAAAAATAACTATAAAAAAAGGGAAATAATACCTCTTACCTTAGCAAGAGCAAATATTTTGGCTCTTTTAACGCTTCTCTTAGCAGGACCACCTCGAACCATTTTTTAAAATTTCAGTTTTTCCTTCCAAATCTAAAATTTGAACCCAGTCTCAATCAGCGTGCCATAGAGTATCCCATGGCGCATCGGGCGCACATAAGCGGTTGAACGTGTGCAAGGTACTATGGGATTAAAAAACTACTACACGAGTTTTTCGAGGGAAAGATTTCTACTCTTCACAGAACTTTCCTAGTACCTTTTAGTCCTGAATTGTGCAAACTATAGGTTAACGTTTTGTCTTATACGGGCTATAAGAGACAGTAATCGCCACATATTTTGTGGATGTAGGTGAGAAAATTTACCCAAGGCACAACGATGGAATGTGTCTACGAGAATGTAGAAAAGTTGTAGAAAATGACAGCGATTGGGGAGAGAGCTAAGTCAAAACTCTATAACGTAAATGCGTTGTTCGCGCCGGACGATTTGGAGGAGAAACTAGACAAGAGTCGCAAGATCTTGGATGATCTCACGAAAGACACATCAGAAAAGCAAGCCCATGATGCACTGAGTGCTGCGGTGTCCAAAAGTTCGCAGTTACATGAGGAAGTATGCCTGGGGCTCCTACACGTCATACTTACTGAGCCCAATTTGGCTCAAAGTGCTTACCTTGATCTCAATCTTGTCACTCGAGATTCCATGTTGATTGTTGTTAACAAATTGTTGCAATTGATTTCTGAGAAGTACATCCGATTATCTGATCCTGGAAAAGCACAGCTACTGTGGTTGGCTTCAAAATTTGTGCAATCTAATGTGGGTGGAGCTGATGCTGTATGCCATGCTCTTCTCAAACAAGCAGCTGGAGGGGACCTCAGCAACAGTAATGTCTGGTTGGTTGAATCCCTTTTAAATTTGTTTTCTAACAACCGTCCATGGCTTGAAAAGTTTTCTTGGCTCACATCAGCTGCAGTGTACAGCTTTCTACGTCTAATCGAGGACCACTCAGCTGCTGCATACAAAAACCTACGACAAAGGGAGGTAAATTTTTGCATTTCCATCTTACGTGAAAGGTTTGCTGACTGCATGCAGATTGGAAGAGATTTGGTGAGGTTGCTTCAGAATGTTGCCAAGATACCAGAGATGAAATCTTTGTGGAAGGACTTACTGCACAAACCCCAAAGCCTAAGCTCACAGTTTGCAGGAATATCACAGCTCCTTAGCATTAGGACTTCCAGGAAGTTTTTAGCAACTCGTCTGACTCCAGACATGGAAAACAAGATTGGATTTTTAACCTCCAAAGTAAAGTTTGGTCAGCAGAAACGTTACCAAGAATGGTTCCAGAGGCAGTACCTCACTTTGCCAGAAAGTCAGAGTCTTCGAGCTGACTTGATACGGTACATTTGTGGAGTTGTGCACCCATCTAATGAAATTCTTGGCTCTGACATCACACCAAGGTGGGCTGTGATTGGGTGGCTTTTATCATCATGCCCCAATAATGTTACTGCTGCAAATTCCAAGTTGGCTTTATTCTATGATTGGTTGTTCTACCAAATGGATTCAGACAACATCATGAACATTGAACCTGGCATACTGGTCATGTTTCATTCCTTACGAAGTCATATTCAAATTACTACCAGCCTGCTGGACTTTCTTTGCCGAGTTTCACTTGAGTACTATCAGCAAGGACAATCTTCACGAGAATGTGTCCGGAATGCTTTCAAAACAATCTTGGAGAAGAAAGTAATCATGTCTCTGATGCCAATATTTGACAACTCAAGGATGGGACCAGCACTGAAGAGTCTTGTAAGGGCTACTTTCCCAGAATTCTTCCATATGAATGGCTCATCTGGTAAAAGCCTTGAAGAAACATCAATAAATCTTGTTGGGAAATTGGATAGTTTTGGGGGCGATAATATCCCCAATTCAATGATCAGTTTTGGAAGTCTTGGTGGACCTGATGCACTTTCGGATTCAGACTCAGCTGAAGGTTTCAATGATGCAAAGTTTTCTGACACTGATGAAGAAATGGATTCCCAGGTAAATGGAGAAAAGGTAAATGTGAAATTAAAAGAAGGCAAGTTTCAGCCCATCATCCCAGACAAAGGTGGTGAGGATAAAAATGATGATGAGGAGGAGGAGGAGGGAGATTTGGTTGACTTTGATGAGCTGGATAAACTGGATGAAGACCTTCAGGACTTAGTGCTGAAGTTACAGCAAGAAAGCAACATGGGAGCAAGAAGTGACATAATGGAGAGCATTCTGGCATTGGTTATATCCTTGAATGACTTTGATGAGGAAATGAACAACGCCCTTGCAATGTGTCTCAACATCTGCTTGGTTGAAGACTACAACCGGTTTTGCCTTCCTGAGAAAGTCACTGGACGGGAGTTGGAAGATTCTATTGAAAGTCCTCTGTACACATTGTTTGGAAAGCTGCTTCATTTGCCTACACATGATATTGGGAGAGAGAGTATTGTGAAGTTGCTGCAAGAAATGAAAGCTCGAGAACCAAAGCTTGGATATCACTTACTCTATTTTCTACGTGTAAGTGATCAAGATGAGGAAAATCTGTCTGTGTATGAAGAATTTACCAAGGGCACTAAAGATTTCAAGTCAATTTCAGACAGCCTTTTGGAGGACATGAAGGCATGCCAGGCATATGATCCAAGATTGTTTGTCTATCTTGTTCCAGCACTTTATCGAAAGTTTTCCAAGGCCCTGATTGGGAATGGCAACATGCTTCACTTAATGGTGTCAATTCTCGACCCCGTGCAGCTCAAAGAACTGCTCCATGAAGTTGTTTTACGGGATTTAGCAATATTTGGTGAGGAAAATGTGGGTGTAGTTTTGGAGGAATCACTTAACTGGGAGTCCTACCAGCAGTACAATGTCTGGCAGCTTCTTTGTGCTGAAGACCCTCCAGTGGAATCTTTCTTGAATGTTATACCATTGTTAAAACCCAGTGTCCACTCTGAGGCCATCTCAAACGTCTTGCTACTTCTGAAAGGTGCTGAACTTACTTCAGATATTGTGTCTTCACTCCTTTGTATGGAATGCCCCAGGTCTCTTAAAGAAAAGCCAGAACAGCAGCTAAGCACATGTTTGTTGCGGTACTGGAGTTTTGAATATGATAAAGAATTAGCCAAGATTATCTGCAGCAACATTGAGAAGAACCTGTCAACAGGGAATCGTAGAAGACAGCTTAAAGGGGCATCCCATCGTCAACCAACAATGGAGCAAATCTTACATCAGCTTGAGAGTCTCTATGAAGTTTGTCAACATCATCAAGACTTGGCCTTCTTCAAGCAGGAAATGGTAAAGAGGACTTTAGAAAAAGTGAAACAACATTGCACAGATTCTGTTCAGCAGAAGTTTAGTCTCCTGTTTTCATTTTGTGAGGAACAGGAATCACGAAGAAGAAATAACAGGATGTCAAAAATTGTTGCCACACAACTGGTTGAGGAAGATTCCTTATCAGAGAGTGAAGAGGAAGAAGAAGAGCCAAAACAAAGAACAGGGAAAAGAAAGAGAAAACCCAGTCCAGATTTTGGTTCTGACAGCGATGACTGAAACCTATCTTGGGCCTATTTAATGCTTGTAATGTTTGTCTTATGTGAAACATCCTCATCCAAGCACTTTTTGACTGGTTGTGCAACTATTTGCAACAAAATAAGATTCAGACAGAGGAATCATGAAGAGTCTGTTCCTATAGTTCTGATAGACCTAAGTAGAAGTAGGTACATGTTCATAGAGACTTTAGCAATTTGATTTGTTTGTAATAGTTATGAAGGTCAATCATACATGTAGCACTAGACAAACTTTCAAACTGTCCCATCTTGGGTTGTGAAAATGCTACGAGTACCTGTATTGTATTCAGTAAAGTAAGCTTTACAGTGTAGAGCTCTCCCATACATGTTATAAATAAGATTTTTTTTTGGCCGTTATGACAACTGCGTGGAATTCCCTCCTACAGATGCATACCCTTGGTGAGAATAAGTCAGTTTTTGAGAGGCAAGGCTGTGCCAAAATTAATTGGGATATTCTGTCAAAAAGTGCTTGGATTATCACCCAACATGGGAATTTTATAGTATCAACAACGTTAGTCTTTCTTTTATTTAATTTTATTTTATCTTTGGATGGTTGGACAGTATGCCTAGTTGTTACAGTCAAGTGCTGACAGTTTGTTTGTCTAAACATAGTCAACAGTTGTATTCAGAAGAACCAAAAATTTGTCCAGTAATAGGTTTGAAATTGTTGTTACACACCAGTAACAATGTTTGTTAATTTTTAATCACATTTCATCCTCTTTGGTTTTGTCTTTGTTTGCATTGTACCTCAGGAAATGGGAAGTGGATTCATTACATAAACCAGACAAGAGGAATCTTAAAAAGATATAAAAATCCTGACATCTATTATGTAACAAATTTTTGATATTTCCAGATAATTTCAAATCAATATGAAAAACACAGAAAGTGAGATCAATAGAAAACTTTCAAAAGATCTCTTCCCATTTCCTAATTTTGGCAAGATTTTGATCACCCCTTTTTGTCCAAAATTCTCACCAGTTCACTTGTGGAGGTTCAAAGAATACCCAGTGTAGCAGCTGCATACTATATTAGAGCAACTGGGGAAAATACCATCATTTATAGTGACATTGCAAAGCCAAGTCAAATGTGTTCATATTTAAGCTATTTGCCTCATGTTACCAATTTTTAGCTCTCCTCTGCTGAAATATTATTTAAGTATACAAAACTCAAATATAAGTTAATGAAAAATGCATAAACTTTCTAACCAAAGAATTGGGTGGAGAGCTTCCCAGTTGGTAATTGTGGCACATTACAAAAGGTTGGGTGGTGGTGACTAAGGTTTTAGATGCCAAATATAAAATAAAGCTGAAACTGGTGGGAAGTTGAAATGAGAACAGTTGGTAAAGTTGAGTACAGTTACAACCTTGACATTTGCACATCTGCTGGCAGTTTTGTGCATGGGCAGTAATAACATTTTTGCTTTCTTGTTGGGAGCATGGGGGTGGGTACAAAAATTATAAATAAATTTTCTCATTTGTGTAACTCATTAAGATGTGCACTAATTTTCACAGACTGGCAGAAGGGTTACTCTTGTCTGGTTGAGATTCATTAAAATGTCTGTAGGGAAGTGCCATAACTTTTTGGATAAAAACTATCCCTGAAGACATGCCAACTTTTGTTGGTTACCTTAAGCCTTGGCTGGCTATTTTCTCAATTATTTGTGGCATATAAGTAGTTTTGAAGTTGTACCATGTGATTAGTCGACAAGATTGTTCAGAGGAGGAGGGGCAAGTTGGTGAGACAGGCGAATAGGTCGTTATTAATATAAATTCAGAAATATTCGGAAATTCAGAAATAATTCAGAAATATTAGGAGATATTGTCAATAACTTTGTACCCCCCGGTTTTTAAGTTGGGTCCCAGTCACCGGATATTCTCCTCCCTCCGCAGGGGAATTTGGAAAAACCTGCAGCCAGGTTTTCTATCATAATGTTTGCGCGTTGGAGAGATGTCTCTCTGTCATATATTTTTAAAGCAAAGTGCCTTTGCCCTGCGAAGCAACAGCCAAAAATGGTACCAAAATTTACTCACGGGAGCACGCCGGTTGGTTTCGGTGGACTCGCAGCATTTCGTTCTGGGGACGGCACAAGAAATTCAACTTACCAGAACTGTGCAGCTTGCTCGTAGAAAGTATCTTCCTGGTTCCTTTGAGCTTGGCTTTCCTGAGCAACTCTCCAGTCCAAGGGAAGGCTTTCCTATTGTCCTGAAGACTAAAGACGATGCAGAACTGAAGAACCGAAGTGTCGAATTTTGGGCCGAATGCTTTCGCGAACAAATTTCTAACCTTTATGAAGATTTCGCAACTAGAGATGGTGCGCCAGTGGCGGTACTCGTTCGAGGATTGCCAATTCAGTCCACGAAAGACTTCTCTCAATTCGTGAAAGGCTTGGCATTTGATTTTTTTCCATATCAAGGAGGGGGTGGAATTAGAGATGAAGTGGAAGACTTCGTTTTAACTGGAGCAGGCGAACCAAAGGAATATTCGGTCGAATTACACAACGATATGTCGTACAGCGTCGATTATCCGAGCAAGTTTATCATAACTTGCTTAAAGAAGTCGAAATTTGGTGGGGAAACTGCGATCTGTAACGCCCGAGAACTGACAGCAAACCTGGAGTCGAGTTTGGTGGAGAAATTCGAAAAGAAAGGCATTCGGTATCTGCGATATATCCTTGATGAAAGCGAAGGGTCTTTCAATTCCTGGCAGCGAAGCCTCTTGACGGAAGATCGTGCAGAAGCTGAGAAGTTCTTAACCGAAAATGGATACTCTTTCGCCTGGGACGACAAAAATCTCGTTTACTGGAATGACGCATCACCAACGATAATGCATCCACTGTCTGGTGAAAAGCTATGGTTCAATCAAGCATATATGTCACACTGCAGCTATTTCAAGGCCATGCCAATGTACGAGGGAAGTGACTTACCGGACAAGAAATACCCTTCCCATACAGTTCATGCCGACGGTGAAGATATCGATGAGAACGACTTGCACAAAATAAGATGCACATCATGGAACACAGCTGTTGGTGTCTCGTTGGAAGAAACCGACTTGCTGTTTCTCGATAATCTTGCAGTTCTACACTCCAGATTGAGCTACGAAGGTGATAGAGTTGTTCGAACAAGCATTTTGAAATAGTTTGAAACAAAACTTTTTAATGGAGCAGCACAGTGAATGAACATCAAACAGCCATCAAGTAAACCAAGTTCAAGCTAAATGTCTGCAGGTTTGTGGCAAAAGTTCTGAATGAGCATGGACTGATGGAGATCGCGAGGTTGGATTAAACAGTTCAAGGTTAGATTTCGCCTGTTTCAGACATTTCATTAATCAAACAATACTATGTTTCCCTGATGGGTCCCAGTAGGAACTTACGAAATTTAACTAATGTATCTCAGTCAAATGCATTTCTTCTAATACGACCTAAACTGCCTTAAAACCAAATCGTTTTAGTTCTCAAGGCCTGTTTATATGGAGGTGAGTTACCTGTCTAGTTGATTTAAACGACAAGAGTGAGATCTGGTTATTTAGACGAGATAAGCTTTTTTCCCAGCTTACTGTTTTTAAAATTTCTCCCATGGAAACATTGTTTGCCTAGTTACTTGGCATGTAAGGATTGAATGCCATCAAGGAAACACTTATTGATCAAATCTGAAGGGGAAGAATGACATTTAACTTTAGGTGAGCTGTGGAAATAGGTGCCAAATGTCGGCTTGCTGGGTAACTCAGTATCATATAGACAGTATGCAAATTCCAACCCTGCATACCAAGTAACTCGGCTGGCCAGGAAACTGGTCTCCACATAAACAAGCCCTTATACAACCTACTTTGAGCTTGCATCAGTGCAAATGAGTTTTGATGAGGAATATCTCTTGTAATGGAATGCATGAAAACAAAACAAATTTTGGCAAACTTGGTATTAAAATGAAATACTGTGAAGACAGTAGACTTGCCACAAATTGACCACTTTTATATCCCACTGTTGGGCAACAAGTGGTGAAGTTGTGAGATGAGCTGCAAGCTACATAGTCTTGAGTGTTCGACTTGTTTCATTTGCAGGAATATAAATCTTAATACAATTATATTGACTCCGAGCTAGGATGTGTCTACCATTGCTTAATCAGGTAATTAATCAATAACAATTACAATGATAATGCTAATAGCTGTGGTAATGCAAAATACGATTATAAAATGATAATTGAGTATTTTCATTCTAATCCCTGGTTATTGAAATGGCAAAAGGCTTGGCAGCCATGTTAGTGCACCTAACATGAAAAGGTGATCAAAATTCTGTTGTCGAGGAACACCAACATGACATAAAATGATGACAACTAAAATTCTCAATGATATGATTAAATTATGGTAATAATATTAGTTACATGTACAACATATGTTATAATGATAATATATGCTACAAAATTATAGTGATATTTATAAGTGTAAGAAATTGTATATTTTTCAGTGCATTTTTATTTTGAATAGCTTACTGCTATTAATACCAGAAAATTCAAATAAGATTCTTGAATTTTGAATTTCAAATGGCTCAGCTACTCAACCTCTACTTATGCATTCACTCCATGTTTAAAATGATAACAGGAATGTAACCTTCCATATGAAACTTGCATTTAGGGTTCATTCTTTTGGACCTATTCTGACTATTCTTATACCGGAATACGGAAACTAAATTCTGTGTGTTTTGACAATCTATGCCTCAAAACAATGTAATGGAAACACAATTCCACAAAAATGAATTATTAGTGAGTTTTTGAAGTAATATTTAAAAAACCAGTAGGAGTGCTTTATTGGATATAAAACACAAAGAGACAGCTGAGTGTTGTAGATCCGATAAAACACGTACTGTGAGTCTTTTAGAATGTCCTCAAAAACGAACTCCTCAAGGTGCTAATTCATGAAGAAAGTTTGAAAATTAATGTTTTCTAAACCAACAAAAATTCGACGGGAAAAACAAGAGTCTCTTTATCACAGATAAAAGATACAACACGATTATGATTTTCCTTTGTATTTTCCTCATGAATTATTAATGAGATTTTGAGTTTTTCTTAGTAATCTTAAACTTTTCCACTTTTAAATTTTTTTTTCCACATTTTTAAATAAAACGATCTGTTTTGTTTGAATTTTAGCAAGGTTTCGTGAACGGATTTGACGTTTGACATTTAAAAAACTTGTGTTTTCATATCATTTTCATATTGTTGCTTAAAGACCAGTGCAAAAGGTTCAACGTTTATTGAGTCAACAAGGCGCTGAGTCACAATGTTTACAGTTGTAAAATGCAAAGCTAAGGTCAACATATGTTGATGGCTTGTCATCGACATGTTATGAAATAATCGCAAGGTTCATTGTCTACCAGTCGTACGAGTGCTGGTCTTCTTCGGGTAAAATTGTTACCAAATACACTTTGCAATGAACTGTTCATAATTATAAAATACGTGGCGTCTTACGCAAGCTGTGATTGGTCAACTACCGTGTTTACATGAGGTTATACAAACGCCGTTCTTACGTCACCATCATCCGTCACTATATATTACGCCACTGCACACCATCACACGTCATCCTGACAGTAGGGAGAATTCATGGTTTGATAACATTTATGAAGAACGTTATTTCCCTGTTTATTTACTTACTTTGTTCGAGTAATTCTATAAAATAAATAGAAGCTGTTTGACCTTGTTTGTATAATCTAAAACAAGCTCCCGAGATAGTTTGTGAAAACCTTGGAGTTTCTGTCACTTTTCAGTCCACTGAAATGTAGGATAGAAAGTAAATATTGATGGACCTGGTCAACGTTTATTGCTACAAACGTGAAACGTAATCCAAGATTCCAAGGGAAACCAGTTTTAACATTGGGAGCCTTGTGGTGGATGTGATACTTTGTTACCCACCAGAAAAACCAATGTATCCCACTTCCTTATACTCTGGTTTCTTATAAATTCGTAGGCGATGGGTTCTGACGACGATTTCGGTCCTAATAGCCAAGCCGGATTCTTACCTAGTCCAATACCAAAGAATGAGGGCCTGGTAACCGCAAGGAACTTCTACTCTGGCAGTGGCAATAACGTTCGCCCCTTGTCGTTGGTTATATGCCAAATGTTTAGCATCAGTTACAATGGCCTCCTGTTGAAACAAAAACACTTCCAGAACGACGTGGTGCAGTCAGTTGGGCTTAAAGTCGCATTCTCGGTCTACAATGAATAAAGAACACGAGTAGCTTTTGCTGTCTGCCCAAGCCAGAGCATATCACGATGCATACTAGCAGTTATTTTTTAATTTAGTATTGGCCTTTAACAAAACGAGTGGAACACTGGTGACGAGTAGCAAGGCAGGTATTTATGGGATCGTTTGGGGGGACAGATTTCATGCTTGATGGTGCAAAAACAATGAAACTGTCCCTCCAAACGACCCCAAGAACACTAGTGCTCCTACCTCATCACCAGTCTTTCACTCGTTTTGGTAGTGACGAATTGTGAACGTTCTTTTCCACGTGATCAGTCAACCTTAAACCACTTATTCCGAGCTCTAACAAGGACGAAAGAAATACAAAGAAACAAAGGGAATGTGATACAACAT